>QEPC01015764.1:1545938-1558013 GCA_003113815.1 Sphenodon punctatus | reverse complement strand
ATGCTTAACTTTAAAACACATAATTAGCTGTGTTAATATTAATGGTACTGTGATTAAAGTTAGACACATGCTTAATGCTTAACAGGATGAGGATTAGAGTGCTCAGCTGTTTTTAGGATTGATACTTTAGTCATTACAGGTCAAGAGGGAAAAAACTAGGACATTGTCCAAAATCAGCCATTCTACGAACTGCCTGTTTGATCCTGAGAAACCTTGTCTGAAAAACATAGGGGTAGTTCATTAAAATTAATTCCTGGTCTGGTGGTGTTCTAGAGGAACTTGTTTATAAGTGTGCTAATTCCTTTATATAAGCAGCTCTGAAAACAGAAGGGCTACATCCCCCTCATGCTGTCACTTTGTGGAACAATGATAATCTTGATGTTTTCCAGGTGAGAGTGGGGCGAGTCATATGATAAGTTATTTGCAAACATAATCAATAAATCTGATTGGCAGTTAGATTCTAACTATTCACACCCTTGACTGTTCACTTTTCAATGCAAACTTGTGGAACCATTTTTCATTCTCTCAAATGCTGTGGGCAAGAGCTGTTATTCCTGTGAATGTGTGTACCCATGCATGAACTAGCAAAATAATAAATAATGGCACAACAGAGACATCTAAAGTAGACTCAAGAAAATTTTTTCACAGGGAATAGGATCCCCTTTGTTTAATTTTAAATACATTACCTGCATAGGTTGATTGTAGGGTAGGAGAGGTTTTCCATGCCAGGCCTGGATCCAGGCAAGTGCAGATTGTGTGAATCCAGAGGCCATGTGTGTTGGGGGCTCCACTGGGATCCCAAATACATGAGATTCATGGATAAACCTGAAAGGAAAACATGAATAAAATACAGGTCCACAGAATCTCATGTGGACCTTACATCTGACTTATGTAAGCCCCAACCAAGTTTGCCACCTATGTATATTTTTCTAGGCCACTTATGAAACATACATGTTGCAGGGCTTGCATTGGTGCCAATGCAGGCCCTACAACATGTATGTTTCATAAGTGGTCTAGAAAAATATACATAGGTGGCAACCCTACCACCAACACATGGGCCCCATCTAGGGTTGCCATCTTCTGCAGTTTGACCCAGAGACTTCTGTAGGCCAAAATGGGAGTCTCAGGGTCAAACGGCAAAACGTGGCAACCCTAGCCCCATCGGTAAACTAAAAATAACATATGCATAACATAGGAGGCTGCAGGATCTGTAGTGCAGGAAGTCCTGGTCCCTGAAGGGATGTTAAGTTTAATTGGACCTCACCTCATCTAGAAACAGCCTGACAGTACGGGGGACAGGCAGTGCCTCCAGATGAGTGAACCATCCAGATGAATGAGACCAGGGTTATGTGTTCACAGCATTTTGCCCATTAGGGGCAATGGGAAAAATAAAATGAACACAGGTCCATGAATGAGACTCGGATTGCCTGGCCGTGACTGTATTGGAAGCAATGCTCCGGTGGAGAACACTATAGCTACAATCATGATACCACTTGAGAATCTGTAAAGCCCATTGTTACAAGTTTGCAAGCAGTTTCTGTATTGTGACCTGCATTTACTGTCAGCACACATTTTTTGTTGTGGTGGTTGCTGTTATTGCTTATTTTATCTTTTCTTCTAAATAATGTAGCTTTACTTAATGAGTAATCAGTGTGCACCACAGCCATGAAAAGCTTTAGACCAGTTGTGACACTGAGCTCATTGTGGAGTCTAAATATTACTACAGATTTCTCCTGCGTGCAGGTGAGAGCTGGGTGCTGGTACACCATGCGTACCTCGCTCCACCCTCAAAATGGTTTGCTTACTGAATTGCTACTTCTTTGACACTAACAGATGGTTCCAAGCGGCTGGCATCTGCAGAATTTGCTAGCACATTGATGAAATTGATTATGCTCAGTTTCTGCAACAGATGGCTTATAGACAGATTTCTGTGTAAACTGACAACGTTGTGTTTGAAACTAAGGCTCCAGTGAACCCACACATTAGTGCTATGATTACAACATTACTTAGACCCTTAAAAAATGGATCTAAGCTTAGCATAAGCATTATGTAATGTCTAAGACAAAGGTTAAGAGAGATTGATTTGATAATTACCATTGCTTTATTAGCTTGCTGTCACATCTGCACAGCGCTCTTGCATAAACATTACTTGCCTAAAATTGTGGTGATGATGTTTTAATATTTATTATGTGGTTTGGAAAGAGCTGCGATTACTGTTATAAAGTATGCTCGCTTCAGATTTATAAGCCTCATTTAATAGGAAATTATCCACAGTAGAAGTATGTAAAATGTTGAGAAACAGAACCCTGCCCAAACCACCACTGGAGTAATTGGGGTGCAAACACTGAGGAAGAAGTGCAGGGGAGGGAGGGGGGGGGCATTCTTGTGACCTGGAGGCCCAGAACAGCCACAGTGCCTTTCCCAGCACTCCCACTTTGTCCCTGCAAACGGGACTTAATCTGTGTCAGGGCTCATCTCAGCACCTACTGTAGACTTCTGGTACTCTGCGAGATGAGATCCTTGGCTGGATAAGTTTGATTGGGAGGGCACTGATCCAGGGGCATAGGTAGGTTGGAATGGGCTGTGGTGCAGAAGATGGAATAGGCCCCCTGCTTTGGCACTCCACTCTAGAGTGCGTATGTACGCTATACATTGTGCTGATCAGTTCTTTGGTGGTAAAACATCTTCACAGTGGCAACAGCAGCACCCTCGATACCCACTCACAAAAGCACCAGCCTCAGTCCCAGTCTCAGTCTATTTATTTTAAAACATTTCTACCCCACCCAGCCTGCCACAGGGCTGTATCCTGCACCATGTATTTTTTAGAAGTGTCCTCTTTGAAAGGGAAGGTATGGTAACCCTAGGTATGGTGCTGCTGCTGCTGCCACCCACCAATCAACTTTCTGGCAGTCAGTGTTTGGCCTCCGAACACCTGGTTGTCATCATCATCATCATTATTTATTTATTATGTAGCATCTGCCATCATAATATGCACAAACCCCCACACCATTAGATAAAATAGAATAAAGACATGACAACACACACATCCGGTGACCAAATGCCTACAAATGTAATTGATAAAAGAATACAAAACAGAGCTTTGGTCGACTCATTAATAGAAAACATTTCAGAATTGAGCTTGCCCTAAAAGAGCACTCCTCACATGCAAAGCTGCTGCGCAAAATGTAGCTATTCTTTCTGATAGGGAACTCAGTCTGCTAAAAGACATTTCAATAGAGCCTCCTGACTACAAGGGAATTCTATTAACAACAGGTTCCACCAGGCTGGTTCGCAGGTCATTATATAATGAACAACCAAGAATGACATGACCAATAGATTTGATTCTTGGAGGGTTACAGAAACAACAAGTCCTCAACTTGTATGGAAGACCCACATATCTGCCCAACATCACAGCTGAGGGAAATAGATTGAATCTAGCTAGAGAGACGGGAATTCTTAGCTTAAAATCCAGAGCTGTGAGATAATTCTACAATTCTAGACTTAATTAAGCCTCCAGCCCTATTACAGTCCAAATGGGAGAAAAATTCCTTTGAGAAACCCAGCTGGGCTAAACAGTTAAATATACCTTTCTCCCGAGGTCCCTCCTGTACTATATAGGAGGTGGCCTGGGAGAGGGGTTCATGGGACTGAAAAAAAAATTGGGACCAGAATTTCCCCTTATAGAATCAGGTCCAGGGACCTGATTTCTAATATAGTTGGGGAACGTTTAAAATCTCTGGTTGAATCCCTGAACCTGACCATTCTAAATGGTTGCATGCATAGCGATCCTGAAGGGGAATTTACATTTATCTCCCATAATGGCCTAAGTGTTATTGACTACATAACGGTTTCAAGCTTGGCTATCCCTTACATTCTAGATTTTAGTGTAGGGATAGCTGTTCTGACTGACCATCAGCCCATCTTGTTAACCTTGGCTTTCTCCCTGGTGGAAGGGGTCGATAGAAGTCTGAATAAAATCAAGGAACAGTTAATAGAGGAGGTGGGGGAAGGAACTCTGGTTAGAGATCCCTGGTCTTCTCCCTTGGTAGAGAGCCTCAGCTGATTCCTTTGCGAGGATAGTATCGATACTCTTAAGAAGGATCTTTCCTGCGGAAGGGTGGGGTCTGTGGAGACCTTTAATGTAATCCTTGGAATGATATTCCCTCTCTTAGTTACATCTCCCCCAGCTCAGAGGACGCTGGAGGAACAGACCCCAGGCTGGTTTGATAGGATGTGTAAACTTTGCAAGGGTCCACCTTAGGAAGCTTGCTCATAAAGCGAAGTGATGCCCCTCTGAACTTGGTCATATGCTCTCGGTCTAGAAAGGATTATAAATCCCTACTCAAGGATAAAAAATATAGTTTCTATAAGACAACATGGAATTCCCTAGAGATAGTATTTAGGAAGAACAATTTAGTGTTCTTTTGGAAACAGATCAGACAAGTATGGGTTTCAACTTCTGTTAGTCTGGCAGGTGTCATTTTGGTGCCAGTGTGGGAAGGACACTTTCAGTCCCTCTATGCTGCCCTGGATCCAAGTTACGATCTTGAGACCCCCCCGTCTTGAATAATTTCCCTGCATGGCCCTCGGTCCAACTGGAGGAATTGGAGTTATTGATTGGACAGCTATGCTCAAATAAGGCCCCTGGGGCAGACTTCATTCCCCCTAACTTCTTAAGGCTGATGCCTTGTGGTGGGCTGAATTGTTGGCCCCAGTATTCACTTATGTTAATGAGTCTGAACATTTCCCTGACAATTGGAAAAAGAGCATTATTGTCCCAATATTAAAAAAAGGATGCGTGAAAGAGTCTTTCAATTACCACCCTATTAGTCTACTAAGTATAATTGGGAAACTATACACTAAATATCTACTCTCGCCATCTACAGCAATGAATTACCTCCGAGAGCATTCTATCGTATGAACAGACAGGGTTCTCTAAGGGATCATTGACTCTGAACCATATATTTACTTTAAATCAACTCATAACCAAATATGTTTGCGCCAAAATGGGTGCCTCATTGTACCCGTGTTTTGTGGATCTTAAATCTGCATTTGACACTGTTTGCAGAGAGCAGCTGTGGCAGAAACTAGCTCAGTCTACCATTATTAATTATTATTATTATTATAAGCTTTTTTATAGTGCCAACTATGTACCTGGCACTTTACATTGACCGTCGGCTTTTGTTTTGAATGGTTCTGCAGCATTACGGGTCATCTCTGCAGATCAGAGTCAACAGGAGGGGGTTGCTTTCATGTGCTGTCCCAGTGGATAGAGGTGTCAGACAGGGGTGCCTTCTGGCACCTATCCTCGTTAACCTATATATTGATACGGTGGTGGAAGTGCTTAGGGGCCCAATGTACCACCATCTGTCTAATTTCACCTTATCTGTATTGCTATATGTGGTAGGGATGTGCAAACGTGGTTGGGAAGTTCGGAGTTCAGACCGAATTAGAATAGTTCGGTTGACTGAACCAAACTTTCGAACCGAACTCAAATTCAACCGAACTGTTCAGTCGAATCCAAACCAGTTCGGAAGGCCAAAAATCCGGTTTTTACAAACTCGATTTGGAAGTTCGGAATTCAACCGAACTCGAATAGTTCAGTCAACCGAACCGAGCTTTCGAACCGAACTTGATTTTCGAACCGAACCGAATTTCCGAACTCGATTCTGTTTGCACATCCCTAATATGCAGACGATATGGTACTGATATCTCAGTCCCAGGCTGGACTGAGATGTTTAATGAGAGACTTCTGCTCCTACTGTCAGGATGAATTCCTTCAAGTTAACTATGCAAAAACTAAGGTGATGGTGGTCGGCTTGGGGCTCAAAAACCATCATTGGCTCATGAAGAATGATCATGGTATTATGCAGGTTGACCATTATACTTACCTAGGGGTGATATTCTCCAGGACAGCTGCTTGGAGGACCCACTACAAATCTGCCATGGCTAAAGCCAATGCCACATGTAAGGGGATTCTGTTTCTTTTTTACACAAGGAGTGAAGTTGGTGGGACCGGCAGTCCAATTGTTTAGGGCAAAGGTAATCCCACAACTGCTCTATGGGATTCAGATATGGGGAGTCCAATTTCTCAAGGAACTTGAGATTCCCCATAATCTGTTTTGAGGTCCCTCGTGGTGCTCTGGCGGTCCTGCTTAGAGCCGAGACAGCCTCCCAACCTATTGTCTCTTTGGCCACTTGGTCTGTGGTGGCAACTGCACCAGCCCTCATCAAACTTAATCCAGCCCTGAGCAAAGCCTGGTAAAATAGAGGAAAGAGACCTGGAATTGCTGGCATAGCCCCTCTGAATAGCCCCCTATTTCTGGGATCAAAGGGAGGGACTTCACAGTCAGGCTTGATCCCCAGCCCGTTCCTTTTCTTAAATTAAGTACTGCCTGCAACCACAGACACAGCCATACCAGCCCCTTGAAAACTCCCCTGTACCATTCCAGACACATTCATTTTGCCCCCTCCCCCTTCCTGCTTTGTACATCTCTTCTCTGTTCTGTCCCCACACAGCTCCTGCTCTCTCCCTGTGAACCTACTCCCCCTGTCTGCCTTGATGCCCCCTTCCTGCAAATTTGGTGACATGGATTCTTCCAAACCACTAAGCTTGCAAGGCAGAGTGACCTTATTGTGGTACCTCCTCCCTGAGCATGTTATTTTGAATAAGGAAGTAGCAGCTGGCAGCTGCCAGTTATGAAGGGCTTGGGGTGGAGCAAAACTGGTCTGTGGGACTGGGCATCCTACCCACTGGTTCCCCCGTGGGACTGGGCATCCTACCCACTGGTTCCCCCCTGAAAGTATACCCATGGAAGCCCACAGCTGAGGCATTTGGGAGAGAAGTTATGACAGATATTGGCACTTAAGTTTTCAAAACTCAAATTTTCTGAGTGGGGATTTTAGCACTCTTAATCATTCTCAGCTCTTTATGCTCTTGTCAGTGTTATGATTGATGTACAGTTTTAAAAGGATTAGGGTATATTTGACCATTTGATACCAAGCTAAAATTGCAATTGTAAATTTAGAACTGAATCCTGCTACAGCTATTGCTGACTTACATCCACCTGTGGAAAATGATTGTTCATTGAAAGAAAGAAAAATATTTAAATTCCCGAAGCTCTCTAATCCATAAACTCCTATAAATATTGTTTTGAACTAAGTGTTTCATGCACTTTCACTTCAATTGACTATTTTGTAGGTAGGTACTTAGTATCTGTATCTCTGTCACATACCATAACTTTGGAAATTCAATCTTTTGAAGTTCTCATTTGTGTTAAACTGCCACCATTTAGAAAGTCTACGAACCCCTTTCTGTACAGAAGGAAAAAATATGCACAATAAAAAAATATGCACAATAAAAAAGTATCAAAACGCTAAGCCTAGTTAATTTGCATAAGGTATTTTTTTCACAATTTGCTCCGGATTACTTTTCAACACAAATCACCTTTGCATGAATGTGCAGTATTTATAATGATACAAAGCCTATAATGGTTTGTGTTTCCAGGAGTGATCTAATGCTGCAGTAATGCTCGGAGAAGCATTCTCTGCCCTAATCCTCGCTGCAAAGACATCTGGCTTACTTCTCTTCTGGTTTCAAGAAAAAGAACCAAGCCTACCCCTCTCTTTATTTAGCTGGATTTTCTCTGTAAACTCCAAATGAATTAGACATTAGGCTTTGCTCCAAGTGGGTAGAACTAGAGATAAGGCTGACCTGCAAGCTTAGTGTCTGAAATTTCCTAAAGCGATCTATTTGGAAATGGGATTTTATTTCACTCCATTCCAGAGAAGAGGCGAGCTGCCAGAATTGGGTTCTGGGGTTTTTTGAAACTGACTCTATAAGTCATGACCATCTCAAACATAAAAAATGCCTTGAATCAGGGTCATAGCAAGGATATGCAGAGCCTGGGCTCATGCCTCAATTATGGCACCCCTTATAGGCAACAGACAAGATTCTTTGAGGGTCTTTGAAGATCCTTAGTCCAAGGTGGGGGTGGGGCTTAACTTTGTGGGTTGAGAACCCCCACTTCCATCTTATACCACTTGAGAGAGGCCCCAGCTGGGAGCCCTGCTGCCAACTGCTGCCAACTGCTGCCAAGGGTGGAGTGGCCAGGACTCCACTGGGAACTGGACCACCGTTCCATGTGCTCTTCTGGGAGCGGCTGCAGGCTACTATTTCGGGGGGGAGGGCATGAGGGGACAGCCAGGAGTTCTATTGCAGGTTGCCACTGTCGTGAGCCTCAGAAACAGGTGGCCTGCAGTGGGACTCCTGGATGGCCCTCACCTCCCTGACCAGTGGAAGTAGCGGTTCTCTCAAGGGGGTCCCAGACCAACCTTGCCCCTCTCTCCCAGTGGCCTACCCTGGAGCAGCAGCAACCATGCCAGGAAGGAAGTTTTAAGAGTAGGTGGGGCAAGTGGTTCACTACTTCACCCTCACCCACCCTGAAAACTCCCTTCCTAGCAAGGCCCTTTGCAAGCAACCCGAGCAGTGCTAGGTAGTTTTCAGAGTGGGTGGGGGAGAAAGTGTGGGTGGGTGGTGAACTGGCCTTGCTGCTTCCCTCACACACTTTGAAAATTTCCTAGTAGTGGTGCTCAGGCCTCTTGCAAAGGGCCCATGCAGAGTCCAGGGCCTGGGATCAAGTGTGCCCCAGCCCCCCTCACACCATGGTAGTCTGAATCATTATTGAATTTGAGTCCTGTGATCAGTATTCAAAGCGCCTCAAAGAATGAATGTGTAGTGTGGTGTAGTGGCTAAGTGCACAGTACCTAGACCGGGAAATTATGGGGAGGCCCCAGTTTAAGTCTTGCCTTAGCGAGAAAGTCACTGGGTGATCTTGAGCCAATCACAATATTCTCTCAGACCAACCTAACTCTCAGGGTTGTTGTGAGGATTAAAAGTTTTATTTATTTATTTTATTTGTTTTTTTAAACAAATCTATACCACGCCCCTCCTGCAAAATTAGCTCGTGGTGGCTTACAAATTATAAAATACAAATATAAAACCATATAAAAATACAAATATCTTAAAACTATACAGGGGAATGTCAAAAAAGATATAAAAAACAAACATAAAAAGCAACCAATCCCTTCCACCCTAACCCTCAAAACCCACTCACCCTACCTATCTCCCTTGCCAAAGGCCTGACAGAACAGACAGGTCTTGCAATGTCATTGAAACCCGGGGGACCTTGAGAAAGGCACCCCTGGACGACCGCAGGGGTCGATCTAGGGCCCGGGGAGTGAGGCAGTCTTGCAGGTAGATGGGGCCTAGACCATGTAGGGCTTTAAAGGTAAGTGCCAAAACCTTGAATTGGGTGCAGAAGACTATAGGCAGCCAGTGCAGAGAACGGAGCATCAGTGCAATGTGCTCCTGGTGGCCTGTGAACGTAAGGAGATGGGCCGTCGCATTCTGCACCAGTTGCTGTCTCCGAACCATCACAATGTGTAGCCCCACGTAGAGCGCGTTACAATAGTAATGTCTTGAGGTGATGAAAGCATGAATTGTGCGGGTAAGGCTCCTTTAAGAGAGGACTGGAAGAGCAACCATAGAGATAGAAGAAGAAGGGGCAGAGCCAGAGAGAGAGAGGGAGGCAAGCAGAAGGGGCAGCCATGTTGAGAGGATAAGTTGCTCCTACAAATGGAGTTGGGGTAATACAGTTATAATAAAGTAGTACTTGTTAGTATACTACCATCTCCAGACACGTGATTTACAGAGAACAGCACATGGTATCAGGAGTGGGGTACAGATCAGTGAAGTGGTTGTGCAGCATGAAAAAGTGAGTAAAAAAGGCAAACATGGAACAGGTGAGGATTCCAGGCATGCTAGACCTCTCCAATCATGCTGCAGACAACTGGAAAAGATTTAAACAGCAGTTTGATTTGTTCATGGAAGCCAGTGAAGCTGTGGAAAAAACAGACAAGAGGAAGGTAGCTCTTTTATTGAATCTTGCAGGCCCGCAAGCTGCTGATCTGATTAATACCTTTTCACTAACTGCTGAAGAAAAATCCAAATATGATGTTGTGATAAAAAAGTTTGAGGAACATTGTGTACCAAGTAAAAATGAGACTTTTGAGAGAGGTTTTTCATACAAGAAAACAAAAGGAGACTGAAACTTTTCAGAGCTTTGTGGCTGATCTGAGAAAGCTCAGCCAGACTTGTAATTTTGGAGAATTGGCTGACTCATTAATAAGGGATCAAATTGTTCTGGGTATGCAGGGTTGCAGAATAAGAGGCAGATTGCTAGAAATTAAAGATCTCACCTTGGGAAAAGCAATTGAAGTATGTCAAGCTGCTGAACTCACACAGCAGAGAGTGGACTTGGTGGANGAGTATAAACCTGAGACATTGCAACCTGCACAAACTAATACAAAACCAGCACAATCTGAACAAAGGGAAAGTGAACTGATGCGAATGCCAGAAAGTCAGTCACAAAGTCAGTCACAGGGTGAACATGTACTACGTAGATCTATAAGAGTGCGCAAAACACCACGGAGACTGATTGAAGACTGCTGAAATGACGCAGGACTGAAATGTGGAGGGTGTCTATCTGCAGAGTTATCCTGTTATTTCGTTATGGTGTGTTGTGTTTTGTTTTTTTTTTGTTCTGGTATGTTAGTATTAAAAAAAGGGGGGGGAGATGTGCGGGTAAGTCTGCTTTAAGAGAGGACTGGAAGAGCAACCATAGAGATAGAAGAAGGGGCGGAGCCAGGGAGAGAGAAGGAGGCAAGCAGAAGGGGCAGCCAAGTTGAGAGGATAAGGAGCTCCTACAAATGGAATCGGTGTAATACAGTTATAATAAAGTAGTACTTGTTAGTATACTACCGTCTCCAGACACGTGATTTACAGAGACCAGCACAGATGATAGCGGCCAGGTTGGAGTCTGAGACAAACAGCCGAAGCCACTGCACCAGATGTTGTTGGAGAAACACGCTCCTTGCCACAGCCTCAACCTCGACATCTAGATGGGGCTGGAAATTGAGGCGCACTCCTAGACTGCGAACCTGGGGAACCAGCGTGGGGAGAATCGCATCAATGATGGGGGATGCCAACCCCACCACTTTCCCCACTAGCATCACCTGTCTTGTCGGGATTCAGTCTCAGTCAGCTCGCCCTCATCCAGTCCCCCACAGCCATCAGACACTGGGTAAACACCGAGACTGCTGGGTCTTGGTTGGATGAAAAAGAGAGTTGGGTGTCATCAGCATATTGATGACACCAAACCATCTCATGACCTCACCCAGTGGCTGCATATATACGTTGAACAGGAGAGAGGACAGAATGGAACTTTGTGAGACTCCACACGAGAGGTCACAGGGTGATGAAAAATAATCCCAGAGCACCACTTACTGAGTTCTTCTGGCCAGGAAGGAGCAGAACCATTCAAGAACAATCCCGCCCACCCTGGCTCAGTCCCACAAACAAGTCACCAACATCTTGTGGTCAATTGTATCAAAAGCAGCTGACAGATATAGCAGAATCAACAGAGTCAAGCAACCTTGATCCAATTCACAGTGGAGGTCGTCAACCAAAGCCACAAGCGCAGTCTGAGGGCCATAGCCCAGGTGAAAGCCGGACTGTGAGGGGTCCAGAAACTCGATGCGGTCAAGATGCCCCTGAAGCTGCCGAGCCACTACCCGTTCAATAACTTTCCCTAAAAAGGGAAGGTTAGAGACAGGCTGATAGCTGGAAAGGGAGTCAATTTCAAGCAATCGTTTTTTGAGTAGAGGCTGTACCAGTTGATGGCCTGAGTCAGCAAGGTGTTCCAAAGCATAATGAGGTCATCGAGCGATCAGCCATCAAGATCAGACTGTAACTTCCCCAGAGCATTCTGGAACTTCTCTGGTACTATCAGTCTCCTGGGGTGGACCAACGGAGCTGGTTCTGCACCTCTCCAGGGGCAGACATGCACCAGGAGACAGGTCCATAGAAGGTAATGAGTTTTGTTAAATTGTTCTATTTATCTTAAAATTTATATGCCGCCCCCCTCTTGCCTCAGGCATCTCGGGGCGACTCACAACATTTAAAAAACATTTTAAAACATTAAAATAAACCCAATATAAAACCCCGCCCCCCCC
>QEPC01015764.1:1511424-1534992 GCA_003113815.1 Sphenodon punctatus | reverse complement strand
TGAATGTTTGTTTGTCTTCTCCCATGTCTCTCCCGCTGTCCCCTCTCCTTGTCTCCCCCTCCTTGTCTTTTAGATTGTAAGCCACAGGTAGGGACCGCAGCTGATTATATGTTCTGTACAGCGCCAGGTTGTTACTGGCGCTTTATAAATGTTTAATAATAATAATAATAATAACTGACCCGGTCCAGATGCCCCTGTAGCTGCCTGGCCACCACCTGTTCAATAAGACTGGCTGATAGCTGGCCAGGGAGTCAATGTCCAAGAATGGCTTCTTGAGCAGAGGCGGCACCACCGCCTCTTTGAGGCGGCTCGTCACTCTGCCCTTCCTAAGGGAGGCACTGACCACCCCGGCCACAATGACAGGAGGGGAAGGGTATTAAATTGAAAAATAAATAAATAAATGTCTCCCGGGGGCTCAGATCTAATTCACAACAAGTGGCCTGCACTGCCCCAAGGACCTCCACCGCATCCGCAGGCAACACCCACTGAAACTGATCCCATAAAAACAGACATTGTGGGGCTTCCCCAACCTCCGATTCACTAACTGTCCTAAGTGCAGCATCAAAGTCATGAAGAATCTGGGTCATTTTAGCTGCAAAAAAGTCAGCAAACATGTCACAGAAGGCACTGGAAGATTTCAGTTCCAGGCGGACTGAGGTCGGACTGACCAGCCTCTGAACCATCCAGAAAAGCGCTGCTGAACGTGACTTTGCAGATGCAATGAAGACAGCAAAGAACTCTTTCTTTGCTGCCCTCACCACAACAGCATATGCTCTTAAACTAGCTTTATGCTTCAGTTGGTCAGCTTCAGTATGAGTCCAGCTCCACCGGCGCTCCAACTGCCGTCCAACCTGCTTCATCCAGTGCAGGTCCTCCATGAACCACGGTGATCCCTGCCATCAGCATTCCGGGACCGGATGCCTGGGAGCTGTTCGGTCAATGGCCTCAGCCAGCAAGTTGTTCCAGAAAGCAATGAGGTCATCAAGCGAACGATCATCAAGATCGGGAGGCCATTCCGCATGAGCATTCTGGAATCTGTCTGGTTCCATAAGTCTCCAGGGGCGGACCCATCGAACTGGTCCTACACCAATTCGGGGGCAGACATGCACCAGGAGACCGTTTCGGAGGAGTTAATGATCTGTCCATGACAGGGGTAACGGGATCCCCACCACGGGATCCCCTGCCTCAAGGTCTGTACAGAACATCAGGTCAAAGGTATGTCCCCCCTTGTGCGTCAGGCCCCTAACTCTCTGAGACAGTCCCATGTTTGTCATGGCGTCCATGAACTCGCGCTCTGCTCCCCCAAAATTGGCATTGGCGTGGATACTGAAGTCCTGCAGGACCAAAGTCCTTGGGGACCGCAAGACAACCAATTCCACTAGACACTAGTGTAGGGATGCTGCCATACAGGTAGGTGTGTGTTATATCAGAAGCAGCCCTAATCTGTCTCAGGCCAAATCGATCACAAGGTGGACCCCTTCCATGCCCAAGATAGTCTGCACAGGATAGCGTCTCACAGATCAAATGTCCTTAACAACAGCAGCTACGCCGCCTCCCTGCCCCTCTGATCTGGGCTGATGCTGTACAGAGTACCCGGTTGGAACAAGGTCAGCCAATACTGGCCCCGACTCATTGTCCATCCAGGTCTCTGTAATACACACGAGGTCGGCCCATTGATCCAAGATCAACTCTCAGATCGTCGCTGATTTATTACCGACCAACCTTGCATTTAACAGCAACAAACCCAGGTCAGGAGATCCCCCAATCTTGATCCCTGCATTATGTACCTGGGGGCTTATACGAGCGGAGAAAATCTGCTTGTATACCACCGCTCAAGGAGGTGGTGGTACGGCCTCTGCTCAGGAAACCATCACTTGACATTGACTCCCCCGCCAGCTATCGGCCTGTCTCCCTTTTTAGGGAAGGTTATTGAATGGGTAGTGGCTCAGCAGCTCCAAGGGCATCTCGACCGCATCAGTTATCTGGATCCCTGACCCTCACAGTCTGGCTTTTGTCCGGGGCATGGCACTGAGACAGCATTGGTGGCTTTGGTGGATGATCTGCATCGGGAAAAGAATAAGGGTCGTTTGACCCTTTTGGTCCTATCTGGCTGCATTTGATACCGTTGACCACGAGATGTTGGTGATGCGCCTGCGGGACAGTGCAGGGGTGGACAGGATCATTCTTGAGTGGTTCCGCTCATTCCTGACTGGGAGAACTCAATGGGTGGTGCTTGGTGATTATTTTTCATCTCACCAAGACCTCTCGTGTGGTGTCCTACAGGGTTCTGTCTTGTCCCCTCTCCTGTTCAGCGTGTACATGCAGCTGCTTGGCAGGGTGATCAGTACAGGGTGATGTGTCATCAGTATGCGGATGACACCCAGCTGTACCTCTCCTTTTCAACTGACCCAGGTCCGGCTGTCTCGGTGCTTGCCCGGTGTTTGGCAGTTGTGGGGGACTGAATGAGGGCTAATAGACTGCGACTGAATCCTGACAAGATGGAGGTGATGTTAGTTGGTAAGTCGATGGAGGTGACGACCCCTTGGTTGAGGGGGTTTGCCCTTCATTGACTTCCCAGGTGCGGAACCTGGGGGTACTCTTCGATGCGCAGCTCTGCTTGGATCGCCAGGTGGAGGCTGTGGCGAGGAGTGTCTTTTGCCAGTTACATCTGGTGCGGCAGCTTCGACTGCTGGTTTCAGTTCTGGATCTGGCCATGATCATCCTGGCCAGATCCTATGCTGCATTCCCTGTAGGTTTTCTCTATTCTGAACCTTGTGCACTAATCCTCTCGGTTAGACTACTGTAACGCGCTCTTCGTGGGGCTACCTATGGTGACGGCTCAGAAGCTGCAGCTGGTGCAGAATGCGGTGGCCCGGCTTCTGGTGGGGCTGGGCCACCAGGAGCACATTACACCAGTGCTCCGATCTCTGCACTGGCTGCCAATAGTCTTCTGGGCCTGATTCAAAGTGTTGGTTTGGACCTATAAAGCCTTACATGGTCTGGCCCCTGTCTATTTGCGAGATCACCTCACTCCCCGGGTTCTGGACCGGCCCCTGCGGTCATCTGGGAGTGCCCTGTTGGAGGTCCCTCGGGTTTCCCGGGGTGGGGGTACGCAGGACAGGGCATTCTCAGTGGCCACGCTATGCCTCTGGAATTCCCTCCCGATGGAGCCCCGTCTGGCCCTGAACCTCCTGGTTTTCTGTAGGAATTGTAAGACGTGGCTGTTTTGTCAGGTGTTTGGCAAGGGAGAAGGGTGAGGGTGGATGGGATGGTGGGGTGAGGTCTTTCCTTCTCATTTTTTAAATTATTGTTATATGATGTTTTTATATGTTTTGTTGTATTTTATTGGATTGATTTTGTTAGCCGCCCCGGACTGCCTATGGCAGGAGGGGCGGGGTATAATTTTTTAAAATAAATAAATTGTACAGGGGACAGAAATTAAATACCTGTCCCTTCTCACCGTTTTTCTCTGCCTCCCATAAGGACCATAATTACCCTGGCCCATCATGACCCCAATGGCTGTGTACCCCCTCCGGCCCCCTCCCCTCCACCCGCCTCAGTGGCCATCCCGCCAGACCCCCGAGGGAAAACCCTTCCCCCCCATACCCTCTCCCCCCCTTTCACAGGGAGGCCAAAACTCCCCACCCTTGTTGGGTCAATCCCCACCCCCTTCACACCGGGGGGACATACCCAACCCTCCCCAACCCAGTCCCCACCCCTCCACCACATATTGAGGGAGGGAGTCATATTCCCCTCAATCATCACCCACCCCCTATCTCCATTTGATCCATTATATCTAAAATTCAGGGCTCAAAATACAGATCTCCACGTCTGTGCTCCAGACGTGCATTTCCACCAGGAGATAGAACTTGGCACTACCTGAACCTCCCCTCATGGCAAAACTGGTGTTACTGAAGGTTAGTGGTGCTACCTGTGGTGAATATGGTTATACATTTCTTCAGCAACTCCCCATATTATCTCTCCCTTCACAAAAAGTTTCTAGATGCCTCAGTTTTTGACTTTCTAGTGATATTGCTGCTGAAATCAGAGCTCCTGTCCTAAACCTACCCAGGGCATATTATCCTTACTCAGAAATGGTTATTCAGAGCACATTCTCTCATTATCTCCTCCTTCCTACCCTTGTCATATTGCTCAAGCTCTCAGTCACTTTATTGTAATAACCTTTACTCTTTAGCTTAATAATTATTTTGTACTCTGTTCTCTCATTCATCTCATCAGATTATCCTGCTTTATCCTCCATGAGACACTTGCTCAGGTCTATTAATGTGTACACACCATCACCATCTGTATCCCGTATCTGTTTCTGTATCTGTTCCTCACCATCGGTATCCCGTTCTTTGCTATTCGGCTAAGTTTCCCCTGTCCTTCACTGCTGCATTTAGTGTTTCTATGCTGCATTCCCTGTAGGTTTTCTCTATTCTGAACCTTGTGCACTATATCCGCAAATATCATCCTGTCACTTCCTACTATTCCCATTTACTGCTGCTTCTAGACTCTCTCTATTCCACCGGAACAATCAGGCTGATAAGTTATTGAGAGTCCTTGCATAGCACAGCACATCATCCATAGGCCATTGCAGCAATTTGAATTTTCCCTGAACATGAAGAGATCCCTTCTCACTATAGACTGTGGCATAATAAAAGACGTGTTTATAATAGAAAAGGTTTTAGTTGGCAAAAGTCAGACGTGATTTACCAACACTGCCTAGGTTTATTTATAAGTAGTGAATTTCTCTCTTTAAAAAGATGCCATTACCTTAGATTTCTAGATTGTGGGATAGAAGGTCTAAACTGCTTGGACTTCATGATCCTGTGACCTGAAATTACCTAATAAAAGGTGCAAGAAACAAATGACAAATCACACCATAAAATGTGCACCGATGTCACTGAGATGAAATTGGGCACAGAAATTGATTTCACGGTGTTCGCCTCCTATTTCTAGGTAACAGAGAAATAGACTGAGGAATTTATTGAGATTGTCAGCTGTTTGGGGCAGGGACTTGTCTTGCAAAATACCAAATATGATTTGGGTGCTACATATAAATTGCCAACCTTAATAACGGATAAACAGTAGATAAAATTAAGAACATATGTAGTGCATGTTGTTTTTGTTATATGAATAATGAAAACGAAAATTGTCTTTTGTTTTTGTTATTGCAATAACAAAAATGACAAAAATAACAAAATCAATAATGAGAACAAAAATCATTATTGATTTCATTATTGCCTGGCAGGTGTGTTTTGGAGGGAAATGTGGAGAGGGGAGGAGGGACCAGACATCTTGGAGCTAGAAACTGTTCAACTCTTGAACTGGGAGGGGAAGGACCTGATGGATGTATCTCTGGTCAATGAGCAGCACAAGCAGATCCCAGCAGTTGAATAGCATCCTGTGATCCCTCAATGTCTCTGCCTCTCAGAACCAATCAGCAGGGTTCTGGGGGAGGGCACTGCAACCCTTAATATTGTAGGACTGGGTTGCTTCACTCTGTGTTAGCTCTCTTGCTTGTCAGGGTGCATTTGCAGAAGTTGCTGGTGCTTCCACTAGAAATCCTCCTCTCTCTCTCTCTCTCTCTGTATATATATATATATATGTACCTAAGGAATAAAGGTTTGTGTGGTAGGGAAGGAATAAGGGAGATTATATATCCATGCTGAACCCTGGGCGAAAGCCAGACTGCAAGGGATCAAGAGGGATCTCCATTCTCCCGATGATTGATTTATATATATCTATCTATATCTATATATATATATATCTATATATATATATATCTATATCTATATATATATATTATAATCTCCCTTATTCCCTTCCCTACCACACAAACCTTTATTCCTTAGGTACACACACACACCTCTCTCTCTCTCTCTCTCTCTCTCTCATTCATATATATATATATATATATATATATCCCTCTATCTATCAATCATCGGGAGAATAGAGATCCCTCTTGATCCCTTGAAGTCTGGATTTCACCCAGGGTTCGGCACGGAGACTGCACTTGTGGTCTTGATCGATGGCCTACTCCGTGAATTCGATCAGGGCAGATCATCCATTTTGATCTTGTTGGATCTGTTGGCGGTGTTTGATACCATTGATCATGAGATGCTGGTGACGAGGCTGTGGGACCGGGCTGGGGTGAGTGAGATTGTTTTAGAATGGTTTCGCTCATTTCTGGCTGGGAGAACTCAGCAAGTGGTTCTCGGGGAATACACGTCATCTCCCTGGGACCTCATGTGTGGAGTCCCACAGGGTTCTATTCTGTCCCCTCTCTTGTTCAATATGTATATGCAACCCTTGGGGGAGGTCATGAGATGGTTCAGCATATGATGTCATCACAGTATGCCGATGATACACAACTTTACCTCTTATTTTCTGGAGATCCAGGCCCGCCTGGATGAGGGTGAATCGACTGTGGCTGAATCCTGACAAGACGGAGGTGATGGTGGTGGGTAGGGCTGGGGGGATGGGGTGACTCTTGTCATTGGCGGGGTCTGCCCCCCTCTGGCCACTCAGGTCCATAGCTTGGGTGTGATCCTCAACCCACAGCTCCACCTGGATTGTCAAGTGGAGGCGAGGGGAGCATTTCGCCAGTTGCATCTGGTGCGATGGCTGCGGCCGTATGTTTCTGACTCGGATCTGGCAACCATCATCCATGCTTTCATTACCTCTCGACTGGACTATTGTAACACACTCTACGTGGGGCTACCTTTGAAGACGATCCGGAGGCTGCAGCTGGTGCAGAATGCGGCAGCTCGTCTCTTAAGTTAACAGGGATGGGTCGCCGTGAACACATTACACTTGTGCTCCATTCTCTCCACTGGCTGCCGATGGTCTACCGGGCCTAATTCATAGTGTTGGTGATGACCTTTAAAGCCCTAAGCGGCTTGGGGCCTGCTTATCTGTGAGACTGCCTCAGGCCCTGGGTCATTTCGCGGCCCCTGCAGTCGTCCGGGGGCGCCCAACTCAAGATCCTTCAGGTATCCGGGGTGGTGATGGCAGGGAGGACGTTCTCGGTGGCCGTACCAAGGCTGTGGAACTTCCTCCCGATGGAGGCCCACTGATCCCTGGACCTCCCCTCTTTCCGAAGATTGTGTAAGACCTGGTTGTTTCGCTGGGTCTTCAGGGAAGGAGGGGGGAGGGAAAGGGTGTGTGTATGTGTGTGTGTGTTTTTATTGCCTTTAGTATTTTGCCTTTTAGAAATTTTTAATATTTTAATATCTAGTTTTATGTGTATTATTTAGATTTTATATGTTGTTCGCCACTCTGAGCCTCCATGGTGCAGGAGGATGCAGGGTAAAAATCTATTAAATAAATAAAATAGAGATAGATTAGAGATAGTATATATACCTCTGAGTTTTCCTTTTCCCTTCCACTGTCTGTCTCCCCCTGTCCATATATTATATAGATATTAGTTGTGTATATATATAGGTTAGATATGTAGATACTAGGGAGTTTTATTATATATATTAGTATTATCGGACAGGAACTTTTTGTATTATACATAGGTTAGGTTTAGCTTAGATTCTGTATATATTATAAAAATAAAACTACATATTGTGTACAGTATATATTGTGTGCAGTTCTTTCTGTATCACAATGAGAAGGGGAAGGATTCAACTTCTGACAATAATTCTTCATTGGCACATGAAATTGATACCGATACCAAAAGTAAAATCTTCGTTTGAAATTGGTACCAATACCGATAACAATAATGAAAATGACATTTTAATAACGAGAACTATAATAAAAAATGAAAAATGACATGGGGGCCTAATGCACACCCCTAGTATAGAGGCATTATGACATCCTCAGTTTTATTCTCTATCCCTTTGCAAATAACTTCTATCATTCTGTTTGCTTTTTTGACTGCTGCTGCACACTGGGCTGAGGATTTCAGTGTATTGTCCACAATCACTCCCAGATCCTTTTCCTAAGTGGTAACTCCTAGCTTAGTACCCAGCACTGTGTACGCATAGTTTGGATTATTTTCCCCTATGTACATCACTTTGTACTTGTCCACATTAAATCTCATCTGCCATTTAGATGCCCAGGCACCCAGCCTCGTAAGATCCTGTTGCAGTTCTTCACAGTCTGCTCATGTTTTAACTACCTTGGATAACTTGGTGGCATCTGCAGATTTGATCACCTCACTCTTAATATCCTTTTCCAGATCATTAATGAATACAGTTTATTTGTTTGTTTGTTTGTTTAGTTTATTCCTTGTACTGGCAAACAGCCTTGACAAGTATGCAAATACACAACAAAATACAAGAAAGAAAATAAAATACAAATTTAAATTACAGTTCATATTAAAACATATTCATGAGTGAGAAAGGTTAAGGAATCCACTATATAGCACCTCCACAAGGCCACAACCTGATACAACATAATATCAATGATCAAACCAATTTGACAAGCTTTTCTCTTATTTTCTTTGCCCGGAAAGCAAACCAAGCTACTGCTTCTGAATTTAAGTGCTTTCTGTCAGATAAGCAAAAGATCAACAAACCCAGTGGGGACAGGCCCTGAGCAAGGTTAATCCTTAACCACAATCCAGCTCTTATATGAGAATAAAGAATGAATACATTAAACAGCACCGGTCCCAATACAGATCCCTGAGGCACACCACTTTTTACATCTCTCCATTGTGAAAACTGACCATTTAGTCCTACTCTTTGCCATCCCATACCCTTTATCATTCTTGTTGCCCTTCTCTGTACCTTTGATTGATTAATGTTAATATGTTCAACATGGTTAGGTGATACATCAACAATTCTAGCAGAGTAACTAAATATTTCTTGAAGTAATCAAAAGGAGAAATTGTAACAATGTTCAAGTATAAGTTCAGGTTTTTGAAAGTCAAGTTTAGTGATAAACCCACATTAAAATGTGCAAAATGATATTTTTACATGCAATTAGTCCCCTAAGTGTCTAAGGTTGTATTTTAATGAGCATCTGCAGGACAACACTTTGCTCTGTGAAAAAACCTGTCCCAGGGCAAAGTACCCTGTTTCTCTGGGCAACGCAGAGTGTGAACATGCTGATTTGGAGCAATTTGGAAGTTGCAGCAGAGCAAATTACCCCAATCAGTCATGGAGTGATTTACTCTGGTGCAACAGAGCACTTAGCCAGCAGCCTTGCCCCAGGTTTTAAGGGGATCACCTCTATATGGATTTATGGACACACACACAGTATTGTGTGGTGGGCTACCTGGAGGCCAATGTCAACTAATTTTGGAACCCAACTGGGCTGCAGTGGAGCTGCATGGGTATGGTGGCTGGGGACTAGTAGCATGCGCTGGGTCCATCTGCTGCCCCGACTAAAAGAAAAAGTCTGAAAACTTGGCGAGCCAGACCTGCTGGTTATACATTTAGGTGAAAACGACCTGGGACTATATAAGGGTCTTGATCTCCTGAGAATGATGGAAAAAGCCACAAGGCTATGAAGGACCTCTGGCTGGGTACTGAGCCTTGATGGTCAGATATGTTGGAGCATAGGTCATGGCGTTATGCTCACAATTTGGGGAGAATAGAACAGGCCAGGATTAAGATTAACAGGGTGATGGGGAAGGTTCTGGAGGGCATTAGTTGGCTGGGCATGCAGTGCATCACTAGGATATTGTACTGTGATGTGTTACTATACACATGGGATGGTGGGCACCTATTGGACAAGAGAAGACATTTCTTTTCCAAAGACATTTGGCTCAGTAACATCAGGCTTAAGCTCCATGAGTGACTGGGTATTCCTGTGTAGGGATGGGTGTCTGTGGAGTCTCTGCTCCCCCCCCCCACCCCTTTTGTGGCAGATATCAGACAGGAAACCCAATAAAGTATAACATCCTGTGGGGTGGATATATAGAATAGCATGAATGGCTATTAACAGCCAGGGGATCAGGCTCTATGTGGCTGGGTGGGGCTGCCTCTTCCTATCCCCACGCCGCTTGCCACCATTGGGGGTGAGGATGGTCCCTTTTTATGGGCAGAACCAACAGAGGGGGAAGCTGGATGCAGCTACTTCTCCCCTTAACATGAAATCTTGGTTTGCACTGAAGCCAGTTGTGGTTCCTTTCTGATGGGCACATGGTATACCCTGTGAGGGGCTGCCTGCTGGACTGTACGGGACAGAATACCTGATATTGGGGTGTCCCAGGATATAGCAAGGTGTGCCCTGATACAGGGTGCCATGAAAGTTGTGGCCAATGCCCTTTCTATACCTTGGTTGTCATGTGGTCTGTGGCCCTCTGGGACGTGCCTCTGCAACATACTGTTTCCTTGCATTCATAAAAGCCAGCATTTAAAAAAATAAAATAAAATTGCACACTGAATTGTGTAGAAATTGCTGGGGGTCATCAGAGAAGTGGCTGTATAGGGCACCACTAAGAAGAGATGCAGTCTGACCCCCACTGAAATATTCATCAGCTCTGTATGTCTGAATTACTGTTATTTACTGTAACTCTAGCTACGTTTTTGTCTCCGTTGCAAATAAATCTTCACAACATTGGGGTTATTTAAGCCACCCTTTTCGATACTGGCTTATGGACTACAAAGTTGTTTTTATATACAATACTATACTAAACAACACAATATGATACGATACTAATACTAATTATACTACACTAGGTACTAGTATGCTATTTCAGGGACCCATCTTCACTGTGCTTTTCCACTGGCAACATGGATCTCTGACTATAAGGCAGGTTAAGATATGATTTGAGAACAACTTGCTAAAGACATCAAAACTTATATTTCCCCTCCAAAGTATATCAGAAGCAAAAAGCCTGTTGAAGATTCATGGGAGCCATTAGATGATCAAGGTGTCCAAGGAGCACTCAAGGAAGGTGATTTATGGTCAGGAAAAACAGCACTTTTGACTTCCAGAAGCTAGGAGTGAATGGCAGGAGATCTATATATGCTCTGTTTTTATGCACTTCCCAAAAACATCTGGTGTAGGCCACTGTTGGAAACAGGATACTAGGTTAGGTAGATCATTAGTCTGAATCAGAATGGGAATGGCATCTCTTATGTTCACAAATATACATTGGCATACGCCATACATCTCACCAAGAATTAAGAAAAATGCTTGGATGAGAAAATCATAAAAATTTAACAAAAATTATTACACAAGAGATGACAGTAGCTATGTTTTCCTGATACTCATTTGCAATGCTTTGGTTTGGATATGTTCAGCCAGATTCTCAAAACACTCTGCCAGCACTAAGCTCATTGAAGTGAAAGTGACTTGCACCAGCAGAGCAGTCTGAAGATCATAGACTTTGTATTGACGTTTAAATACAGAAAGATAGCACAAACGTTTAGGTAGCCATGCAGTCCATAGAACAGAGAACTGTCTGCCTTTTATTTCATGTAATGCTCCTCTCTGTTAGATTGTCCAGCCATGAGGCCACTGTATATTATTATTTATTTATTATTTTATACAGCTTTGTCCCATCTAATTCTGCCTCAGGCAGCTCTAGGCGGCTCACAGTGAATTCTAAAAGCAATATCCAAATGCAATAGAATATAAAACAAGTAAAAGCAGTAAGAACAATAAAATAAAAACCCATTCTGGCATGCAAAAAGAAATAAACAAAGTAACCCACTCACCCCTAAACCTCCTCAAACCCTTCCCCATCACCGAAAGCCTGGCAGAAGAGTCATGCCTTGCATTGGTGCTGGAAGGTGAGAAGATTAGGGGTGAGATTGACACCCACCGGGAGCGAGTTCCACAACACCCGCCGAGCAGCCGCCGAGAACATCCGCCTGTCGGTCCCCAACGATCTACAGCGGGGAACCTCCAGGCAGGCATCCCCCGCCTGACAGCTGCAGCAGCCACCCGGGAGACAGGACGTGAGAGTTCCCTCAGGACCCAGGGTTGTTTAGGGCTTTATAGGTTAAGACCAGCACCTTGCATTGGGCCTGGAAGACAATAGGCAGCCAGTGCAGAGCTCGGAGCACCGGTTGAATGTGCTCCATGCAGCCTATCCCCATAAGCAGTTGGGCCGCGGTATTCTGCAATTTCTGCACCAGTTGCAGCTTCCAGACCGTCACCATGGGCAACCCCACGTAGAGGGCATTGCAGTAATCCAGCCTCGTGGTGACAAATGCATGGACGATGGTGACAAGGTTGGAGTCTGAGACATACGGACGGAGCCGCCGCACCAGATGTAGTTGGCAAAAAGCACTCTTTGCGACAGCTGACACCTGGATGTCCATGCGCAGCTGTGGATCCAGAAGCACCCCAAGGCTCTAAACGTAAGATGATAACACTGGGTGGATGACATCAATGATGGGAGAACCCCCCCCCTCACCCAGATCACTGATCCCATCAACAAGCATCACCTCCATCTTGTCAGGATTCAGTTTTTATCAGCTAGACCTCATTCAGTCCCCCACAGCCACCAAACACCAGGAAAGTACCAAGACTGCCAGGCCTGGGTCAGATGAAAAGGAGCAGTGCAGCTGAGTATCATCAGCATATTGATGACAACGTACCCCCTATCGATGCAAAACCTCCACCAGCGGCTGCATATACACATTGAACAAGAGATGGGACAGAATGGAACCCTGCAGGACCTCACACAGGACATCCCTGGGGGAGGAAGTATATGCCTGCTACGTTGGGTTGCCTATGGTGACGGTCCAGAAGCTGCAACTGGTGCAGAATGTCGCGGCCCGTCTGCTTATGGGGAAAGGCCGCAGGGAGCACATTCAACCGGTGCTCCGAGCTCTGCAATGACTGCAGATTGTCTTCCGGGCCTGATGGAAAGTGCTGGTCTTAACCTATAAAGACCTCTATGTGGGGTTGCCCATGGTGACAGTCCAGAAGCTGCTACTCACTGAGATTGATCAGCTAGGAATGAACGGAACCACTGCAAAGCCTTCCCGCCCACTCTGGCAAGGTCCTGCAGGCATATCACCAACACCTCATGGTTCATGGTATCAAAAGCTGCCGAGAGATCAAGTAGAACCAGCAGGGTTGAATGTCCCCTGTCCAGTTCCATTCTTAGGTCATCAAGTAAGGCCACAAGTGCAGTCTCAGTGCCATAACCCAGATGAAATCCTGAGTGCGAGGGATACAGAAAACTGATGCAGTCTAGATTCGCCTGCAACTGATGAGCCAACACCCGTTCAGTAAACTTCCCGAAAAAGGGAAGGTTAGAGACAAGCCAATAGTTCACTGGGGAATCAATGTCCAAAGATGGTTTCTTAAGGATTGGCCAAATCACCACCACCTTAAGTGACTCAGGTAACTGGCCCTCCCCAAGGGAGGTGCTGATAACCCCAGTCAGCAATGGCCCAACCATCTCCTGGCTCGCCTTAACCAGCTAGGATGGGCAGGGAACAAGTTCAGCAGGTGTCACCAATTGGAACTAATCCCATAAACATGGACTAGGCAGGGCATTCCTAATCTCAGGCTTTGATGCTGTCCCGAGGGCAGGGTCGAAGTTGTGTTCAATGCGAGCAATTTTGTCTGTGAAGTATGTCACAAACATGTCATAGCGGACTGTGGAAAAGTCCATATCCAGGTGGAGGGAAGCTGGACTGACCAGACTCCTCACCACCCAGAAAAGCTCCGCCAGACGCAGCTTCGCAGACACTATGATGGCAGCAAAGAACTGCTTCTTTGCTGCCTGCACAGCCACAACATAGCGCCTCAAAAACAGCCTATTGGTCTGTTGCAATCGGTCATCTTCAGCGCAAGTCCAGCACCACTGCTGCTCCAATCATTTTCCCCTCCCTGTGTCTATTCCATTACTTTTTAAAGTGCCAGGTACATTGCTTGAGCTATATAAATGCTTGCTAATAATAATAATAATAATTAATAATAATAATGCTTCAGCCACCCGAGGTCCACTCGATCAATAGCCCCAGCCAACCAGTCATCCCAGAAGGACACCAGGGCATCGATGGAGTGGTCACTGATGTCATCTGGTAACTCCCCCAGAGCTGTCTGAAACCCAATGGGGTCCATCAGCCTCCGAGGGCAGACCATCCAAACTAGTCCCACACTCCTATGGTCAGTTAGGTGTGCTGAGAGAGAAGCCCAAAGGAGGTAATGAGCCGACCATGACAAGGGTGAAGTTGAACTAACACCCCCCCAACCATCAGACCCGCTGCCTCAAGGTTGGTGCAAAACACCAAGTCCAGAGTATGCCCTCCCAGGTCATGAGTTAAGCCAACCACCACCTGGGACAGGCTCATGGTTCCCATGGCAGCCATTAACTCTGCTCTGCACCATGCAACCTAGCCTCGGCATGCACGCTGAAATCCCCCAAGACAATAAGTCTTGGTGATCGCAAGATCAACCCCAAGATCAGGGCATCTAGAGCAGTCAGGGACGCCTCTGGGCAGTAGGGTGCATGGTACACCAGCAGAATCCCAAACCTGTTCTGGGCCAAACTCTCCTGTTTGTCATGGGCCAAATCAACCATGAGATAGAAGCACTCTATCCTGGGCTAAGTTTGCACTGAAAACTTTCTAACAGGACAACTCTCTCCAAAAACAATAGCTACACCTCCGGCCTAGGCTGATGCTGGACAGAGTACCTGGCTGGAACGAGGGTGGCCAGAATTGGACCCGACTCATTGGCCAGCCAGGTCTCTGTGATGCAAACAAGGTCGGTGGCCTCATCCAGGATTAAGTCCCGGATGACAGATGACCTATTGGCCACCAGCCTCGCATTCAACAGCAACAGCAAAAGGCCAGAGGGCCCAGATGCCTCAGCCAACCAACCACCTGAACTAGGGCAGGTTGAGAGAGGGACAGGCACAAACCAACGGTCCCTCAACTCGTGATGACAATGCCAATATCACTGACTTCAACAGGTGCAGGTCAGAGCTGTCCTAAAAGTGATCCCATAAAGAAAGAGGCTGCATTTCACAAGCCGCTTACTCCAGAGTAGACCCATTGAAGTGTGGTTTGTGGATTACAACCAGGATTACCAAGTTCTTTGTTCATTGTCTCTCAACAATTTCTCAATTGGATGGTCTCCATTTACCCATAAAACAAAGTTTCCCCCAAGCCCTAAGTTTGCAAACTTTTTCATAGTTATGCCTTTACGAATTGTTGTTTCTGAAGAGACAGCACATTTTGATGCTGAAGCCAGCAGACCCAGAGACTATCAGAGAAGCCCATTTCTAAGGAGATTGCCATTCATATCAATGGTTTTGTACCAGGTCCATGCACAGGAAGCATATTTGCTGAGTAAGTAACAACATGTCATTTTTATACAGTTGTTTGTTAGTGTAGGTTAAGTAATTTACCTTCTCTTGTTATACTCGCCTGTAAATGAAGATGATGGTATTACTGACCTCCTTTGTAAAGCTCTTTGAAATCTAGGAATGAAAAAGCTACATCAGAGCTTGGAAGCATTATCATTATTAGGGATGGGCGAACAAAACAGAGTTCGGAAATTCGGTTCGGTTCAGTTCGGAAATTTGGTTCAGTTCGGAAGTTCAGTTCTGTCGACCGAACTGGTCGAGTTCGGTCCGAACTTCCGAACCGCATTCGCCCATCCCTAATCATTATTATTATTTATTATTATTATTATTGTCTATGCTTAAGCATCTCATGGTGGTGATGGTGGGGAGGGCGAAGGGGGTGGTGGCCCCCCTAGTTGGGGGGGTTTGCCCCCCTGTAGCTCAGCAGGTCTGGAGTCTGGGGGTCATATTGGACGCAGACCTGCGTCTGGAACGGCAGGTGGAGGCAGTCGCCAAGGCTGCCTTCCGCCAGCTTTACCTGGTACGTAGGCTGCGTCCGTATGTCTCTGGCCCGGACCTGGCCTCCCTCATCCATGCCTTCGTCACCTCGCGGCTCGACTACTGCAACGCGCTCTACGTGGGGCTTCCCTTGTTCTTGGCCCGGAGGCTGCAGCTGGTGCAGAATGCGGCGGCTCGTCTTCTTACGGGGACGGGTCGCCGGGAGCACATTACACCGGTGCTCCGAGCTCTGCACTGGCTGCCGATAGTGTGCCGGGCCAAGTTCAAGGTCCTAGTGATGATCTATAAAGCCCTATACGGCCTTGGCCCCTCATACCTTAGGGACCGCCTCGCCCTTCGCGCCCCGGAACGGCTCCTGCGGTCTGCCGGGGGTGCCCTCCTGGAGGTCCCCCGTGTTAAGCGGGGGGCCACGATGGAGCGAGCATTCTCGGTGATAGGGCCGCGGCTGTGGAACTCCCTTCCGGAGGAAGCTCGCCTGGCCCCAAGCCTTTTGACATTTCGGCGGAACTGTAAGACCTGGCTGTTTGCCCAGGCCTTTGGGAGGGAGGGTGGGGGGGTGATTTTAATCCCCCACCCATTTATCTATTTATGATTGTTTTTCTAGCCCTGTTTTTTGATGTATTTTATATTGATATTTTAACTGAATTTTCATTGTTTTTATTGGTGTTGTTAGCCGCCCCGAGCTGCATTGCAGGAGGGGGCGGGATAAAAATCTGAAAAATAAATAAAAAATAAATAAAATATTATCTTCCAATATCCCATACAGAAGAGCTGCAAACAATTTCCTACTCTGAAATTGGCTTTCCTAGTCATTTGCCATTTGAAACTGAACTCCAGGTGTCTTTGTGTTAAGAATAACCATATCTGTGTTTTGAGATTTAATTTACTGTTAGATTAGAGGAACTGAGAAAATCTCCATTCCCAACTGCAGATATAACTGCTTTTTAGGACTCTTAGTGGCTATTTACAGCCATAGTTTCCTAAGTTAGAAATTTCTCCTCTCTTCAGCTTCAAGACTCGAGTCATTTTTAATTGGATTCCTAGAGTTGGGAAAACAGTATTCACCAAGATTAATCACTCTCTTCTTTCATTGTCTTATACATTAAGTGGTCTTGAGTTTACAGCAATGTCACTCGGTCACATTTATATCTAGTATTAACATCAGCTGAAAACACATTATAGACTGTTGATGAAAATAAAATGTGCATTACAAACATCACACCACACAAGCAACTTTACAGCCTTAGAGTCTGGATCCATGTATCACTGCATTTTGTATCTCCTTGATTAATTTTATGTTACCAAAACTCCTTTGATATAAATTGATACCAGAGCAAACCCATCCTTTTAATAAGTTTTGTTAAGCAGATAAAATAGGCCATAGATTTTTATTTGCTAGAGAGTGTTTTCATTTATTAGCTGGCCTGTCTTACTTCAGATGTTTGCTTAAGAGGATTTGACCGTACAAACAGGATTCTAATAAATACATGCACCGTGACTATATCCTTGTAACCTTAATATGATATTAATTTGAGTAGCTTTACTGTATAGGAATTAAACTGTTGTTTAGCAAGGTGATAAGCACGAAATGTTTGTTCATTTTTTACAAAAATAGGTCAAACATCTCAAAATTTGCCAGTCTTGTATAAACATTAGGTGTTAACTTCCCTGCATTAATAAGGAGCCTTTCTTGAGAAAACAGGTTTTGAAAGAAATGTTTTAAAGCATGAAATTGATGTTTCGTGATCCATGCTTCATTACCCTAGTCTACAGGAGCTCTTGTATCCCTCTTTCAAAGTGCATTTCCAATAGCACAGCTGAAATATTAGTCATGAATAGAGGTGAAACAAGTAACAAGTATCCAGTTTCTGGCCAGATATTATGATATTGGTGATATCTGATATCCGGTTCATACTGATAGTATCTGATGTGGCATCCAGCAGACTTTTGGTTAACTGCATTAGCATTTAACAAAATACCTTTTATCGTCTACAGTTTATCACATTGACTTTTCCCCCAGCTCCCTCTGTCCGGACTGGTCTGGGTAAGTGGTAATGCGCTCATGTGGTAAATGGTAATATCTGGTGTTCCAGTTTGGCATTCAACCTCTGCCATTACTGGATTGTTGCAGGATAACCCCTAAACTATCTGGAATACAGGATATTTTCCACGGGTAGTTGTTTTTATTATAAGTTTTAGCTCTAGTCATGAAGTCTGTTGCATCTTGTTGACAAAACAAACAAGTTTGTTTTAAAGCAAAACTTTGGGCCACAAGCAAAGTACATATTGGATCAATGAGATGTTTGTAGCAGGAATCCTAAAGAAACATCTGTCCTAAAAATGAGCTGGATCCTATGACTGCTACAGTGGGTGATAAAGGGTGATCTAACATTTCAGTCTAGCGTTTTGCGGGGTGGGGGGTGGAGTTTTATGGATTGCATATTGTAGTTTGTTATATGTAATGTATCATATAGAGAGAGATCTGTTGTAACTCACCCTGAACCTATGGAAATAGGTTGGGTTATAAATCTAAATAAATAAATAGTAAATCAATGAAGCACTGTAATGGCGTTCAAGGAGTATTGTAGGTGTTCAAGGAGTATCCAGGAGTATTGTAAGGCTTACCCTGCCCTGGATTTCAATCCCACCATCATGGGACTCTAGGTACACCGTGATACAGAGACCCTCGTGGTTCTGTAGTTGTGTCCATTAGTGGCTCCACTATTCCCTTGGGTTGATGGTAGCACAGATTCTGAAATCATGGGTCATGACTCAAAGTGGGGATTGCACCATTTGCAGATGGGGTTGTTATCCCAGCTGATCTTTGCATGTCCTTGTTACTGTCTTAGGTTACAAGATTATATTTAAGTCTTGAAGTGGGATCATACAGGGAAAAAGTTTGAGGACCACCAGGGTAGCATGTAGTTCCGCTGTCCTTTCATAGAGGTAGCAGCATGGTGCCACTTCCCTTCCCAGGAATGGAAACAGGTCTTTATTCCCTGCATGGGAAGCAACAGTGTCTTTTCTAGTTGGGAAGGGGGCCCCCTCCCTCAGTACTTAATTAACATCTGGCATGTCTCTGCTTGGCTGAGAAGACTAGATCTGCAGCACTGCCTCCTTTCAGCCACACACAGACCTCTGCTGGAGTGGTGGTGTCGGGGCCCTCCAGAACTTGACTATGATGTATTGCATGAGCAGTTTACCCTTCCCATGGCTAGTATCTCAGACTCCCTGAAAAATAAAGCTCAAGATTCTCCTGCAATCTCATGTTTTAGTTGTGCTTTCAGCATTCTCTGGAAGAAGGAGGTGCACCTTGACAACTGTGCAAAACTCAAATTACACAGTTACAAAGACTTATTCCTGGGGTCTTGGTGGCCCTTGAAGTAGCACAGAGTAAGGGAAGCACAAGGATGGCTAATGTGCCTTTTGCCCTTTCCATTGCCTCAACTGTGTTGTCTGGGAGGTGTAACACAGGGTAAATACAGACATGCAGGTGACACCGTGGCTCCCCAGCCAGGACTGGGTAGATTGGGATGGGGCACCAAACAAACATACTCACAGCTGGAGAGTCATCCCACCACCCGTACTCCTGGGGGAAGGGCAGAGTCAAACAAACATGCAGGTGGCCAGCCCCACCTCTTCCCTGATGGGCAACCATGGTGATTGGTCATGGTGGCTTCTGCCCCGAGGTGGGGATGGAATGGTTGAGTACACGTGCTAGCCTGCACTGGCCCATGTTGGTCTGTGTGGGTGGCCCTTATACCGGACTGCGTCCACAGAGATTTTCTGAGGATGTAGCTTGGGCTAGCCACCTACCCACCCTGGTGCAGTCCTGGGCTAATGTCTGACAGCACATAAACACACGTGCCATTGGGTCCTGGGCCAAATCAGGCCACTATCAGAACTGTTGTTACCAACAGAGTGCGACCCATAACTTTCCCTGGCTCTAAATGTTTAATAACTCCCCTACCCAGAAAGCACACTCTCCCCTCACTCCTGCTATCTTGTCTTTGCATAAGTATTTGCTCCACCCATGCAGATCCCCCTACTCACTTTGGAGTGCAGTTGTGATGTGTTTGTGTGGGTTCCTCTCTCCCCATGGAAATTCTTTCACTGATGAATTGCTCCTTGGGTTTCCTTACATTTTGTCCTTCCCTCACTTGTCTGTCTTCATGGCTGATTACAAATGTCATAACAGCAGCAGATAGCAGCATGGCCGGCCTCCCAGGAAATTGGTTCACTTGTCACTTTTGTTCACCATTACTCACAGAACGCTTTTCCTATCTGCTTGATGATGACCCCTTTCCCCTGCAACTGGAGCGCTCCAGAATAACTCCAGATAATCACCCTCATTCTGCAAAGTGTGGTCGAGGCACCTCTGTATCTTCCACATGTCACCTAGATACCATTCATTAAAGCCCTCACTGTGAAAGCAGGCAGGCAGCCTGCCATCAAACACAGAGCAGCTCCCAATAAAATCACTTACCTATTGATTGTACCTAGCATGATTCTAAACCTTGCCCGGCATATATTGCCTGTGGTTTTCTATGGGCCAAATTAAGGCAGAGAAGTTTCTAAATGTGCCAGTTTTGTAACTGGCAGTTTGCTGCATCTGCACAAGTGATGCCAGTCTTGATCAACTTGTTGCAAATCCCCCAGCTCTTGTCTCAGTTCTCATTTATCATCAAGCACCACTACCTGAAACAATCCAGACACTCCAGGGCCTCCCTCCTCTGCCAACTCTGAAATCTGCTGACACGTACTTCGCACCTATTAACATGACTGCCTTTTGGGACATTCAAATAAAGGTTGAAATTGACATTAGTTGGCAATTATTCCATCCAAAAGATCCTGCTGGGATGCTTTGTATACTAGCAGTGAGAAAGGCATCCCAGATCTGCCTGCTGTCTAACAGTGTTTGGGGAAAATTGCCTGTAGCAAGAGACTGTGGTCCTGACAAATGTCTGTTCTCCCTAATCCCACAGTCTCCAGTGGCCCTTTACATGCGAGCGGTTGCAGCATCCTGGCCTTTATATAAGAAAGCATACTGCTTCAGTAATGTGATATGCATGCATCCTATATTTAGATATGATGAGATGGCTAGGGAACCCCCAGGCTCAGGACCTATCAGTGTGTATGCTATGTATTATCTAGCCCTGGTGAATCCTCTGGTCCTGGGGCACCAATTTTAGCTGGGCACTGTGCAGCAATATCAGAGCCATTTCCCTCTCCTGACTGACACTGGTCAGCTTCACTCCTTGCTCCGTACACACTGTAGGTGGCCCAAGTGGAAATCCTAAGGTATGGTTTAGTGTAAGCCTTCCTCTTTCCTCATTCTTTAATCTTGCCCTGGATATTTACTTGCTACCATTTCAATACAGGTGGTGTGATTTGCAGGGGTAAGAAAGGGCCTGCCAAACTGGAAAATGTCTCTGCAAAGCAGACCTTTTTTTGCTTCCCTCCACCTGCGTTGACTTTAACATCAGTTTGCAAACAAGACAGCAGAGCACACGTTCTTTGTCTTTCAATATGGTAGTGACATGCATGAGGAATTGTAATCAAAGTCACACAACTGTTACCAAAGGGTCTACGCACAAAGGCAGTCAGAAAGAGGTCTCTCTTGCAGCAAAAAGGCATAGATTCTGCAGAGCCCCACGGCAGTCTGTACTGCAATAAGATAGGAACTAGATGCAAAGCCCTCAATTCATCCCAGAAAATCTGGCATAGCCTTGCATGTCTTTATTGCTGTGGATGGCCTTGTACAATATAGATCTCAGTGGAATCTGGAGTACTGATTTAATAGTGCATGAGAAGCTAAACATCACCTCAACCCCCAGGCAGTAGAGCACCTTTGTGTTCTATCATACATTCTATCACAGAGTCACAGAGCTAGCAGGGACCATAGGGACGATAGTGTGTGTATTGGGGGGAGGCACAGGAGTGGGCTGGGCAGGGGTTTTATAGCACCCCCCCCCCAACAAGTCACCTGTGCATGAGGGTCATTGAGTCATGCAAGGTGTACCCTTGCAAGGTGCAGGATTTGTCCTGCCTAAATCATACCAGACATGTGCTCATCCAGTCTCTTCTTAAAAACCTCCAATGATGAAGGAACCCTGGGGAGCCCATTCCATTGCCTGTCTGCCCTACCGTAAGGAAATGTTTGCCTCATGTTCACTCTAAATCCCCCTTGCTGCAACTTGTACTCATTGTCTTTTGTTCTGCCCTTCATAGCAAGCAAGAATAATTGTTCTCCATGACGGCAGCCTTTCAGATATTTGCAGACTATTATCATACTCCCCCTTAGTCTTCTCCAAGCTGAATATATCCAAATCCTTCAACGTCTCTTCATATCGCTTATTGTTAGGACTATGCTTCTGGATGGGCAATTTTATGGTAATTATACTATAATTTATGTTAATTTTCATAGCAGGGGTGCAGGAAAAAGCAAAAGGTCATAGAAAGGTGACCAACACTGTAGTTTCCTCTGTGTAATTGCTCACCAACAAGCAGACAGGGACTGACAGAATAAGACTGGCAGCCTGTGCAGCTACCCTGCAGCACACAATGCTCAGGTTCATCTATGCAGAGGTGCATGGGATACAAATCTCTGGCAGAGGTTAAGCCTGGGAGCGTAGCGTAGCGACGTTGAAACTGACTGCCCTGCTGTGGCTGTAGCAATCTCGGGCAGGCAGCGGGACAGGGACAGAGATGGGAGGGATTTCACACTGTGCTCTCTGTGACAACATCGCAACCATAGTTGTGGTCTCTGTGGTCCAGTGGTGACTAGCAAAAAGGAACGGACCAGAACCATTTTAGGAACAATGAATGTGAAGTTGGCAATTAAGTGCAGCAATCCCTACGCACACACATGCACAAACTGATCAGTATCTCTAGTTCCTTTACTTGTTCAGTGAAGCATGAAACAAATGATTTTATGCCCAAACTTTGTGTCTAAGCCTTAAGGGACTGCTAATTAGCAAGCTAATATGCACTTTCCCAATGTCTAGGTAAACATATTTTTTGTTATTTATAGTAGCTCCCACTACATTTATTCAGCTAATTACAAAAATGTCCCTTGCAGTAACCATTTAGAATTTTTATTCCAATTATTTTTTTGATAAATCAGGAGCTTTTTGCTGGCTATTCATCAGAAAGCAGAAATTTAATCCATTCATTAGCACTTGGAATGGTTGACTGGAAACCCACCATGGACTATAAAAGCATGTGAAAAGTTTAAAAATGGAGCTATACTGTGTGTACAAGCTGGAAAAGACAGTCTTGAAAAATACTGCTAAGTAGTAGTTTGCAGAGCTCAAGAGGAAACCCAGAATTACAGTTACTTTCTAAACACTCACACACCGAGCATACACCATTTGCAATGATCCAATTGCTGCAATTCACAGATGTCTTTTTAATGGGCTTGAGAAACTCCTGCTGATGCCAGTGTGGAAAGACTGCCATTATCTCAGAGGGTGAAAGAGATATGCACCTAAACTCCTTGCTTTTACACCGTTCTAATATTTCTTATGCATATTTCAGGGCTGCATAGGGTGCCAATACAGCCATGCAACATGCCTAAGAAATGTTAAAGTGATGTTAAAGTGGAGTTACGTACATGTCTGTTTTTACCCAAATAAGAGTTGCATAAGGCCCCGTCACAATGAAGTCTACATGAATTGAAGTTGCTTCCCATTCCTCTTCTCTGTTTCACATACAAACAATGCTGAGGAAGTACAATTTAAGATGAAAGGCAGTCTCTAGGTGAAAAGAAACATGCAGCCATTGGAACTGTTCCCTTGGCCACCCTGTAGCAGAAAATTGTGGGTGAC
>QEPC01015764.1:1454029-1477777 GCA_003113815.1 Sphenodon punctatus | reverse complement strand
ATGTTGTCATTTTGTTTGTTATGTTTGGTTTATGTTTGCTAAAGACAATGGAAACACAATAAACTTATACTCTCAGTCCCTTGCTATGCAGTAGGCCCTCCTACAACATATGGCCTCTACAAGTTCCTCTGTAACTGCCACACTGGCGTAGGTCCCAATTTCCAACCTCCCCATGGAGGCCCTGCAACAGCTCCAACCAGATCTCATATGCCCAGGTGGAACTTGGCAGCAGCTAGGTCTTCAGACACAGGGCCCCAGGTGCTCCTTCCCTGTGCCTGTTCATGAACGTCCACAGCCCTGACCCACCACCAGCTGCTTGGGTGCCCCGTCACTGGCCCCACTGACTTCTCCTGCTATCGTGGAGTCCTTGGAGGGGGGAGGAGGAAAAGGAGACGACAGCACCCAGACCTGTGCCAGCTCCAAAGAGAGCAGGGGGGCGAGGTCAGAAGAGGAAGGGGCAGAGGCTGGAGGGCAAGACAATGAGGGTCAAGACTATTTATGTTTTAATTTGTTTTTTATAGTGCTTGTATGTAAAATGTAAAGTGCTCTGAGTGCCATGCAGGCAGGGGAGCAGTATAAAAATAAAATTATTATTAATACTAGCCCCCTGAACATTTTCTTCCAGAAATCCATTTGACTTGATCCTATTCACCAGTCATCACCACCCACCGAAGCTCTCTTGACTGAACCTAGAGCTGAAACAGGTAGCTCCTTTGCTACCTGCAGTAACACCTGTATTTTTGAGTAACATCTCAGGCACTTGTTTCAGTTCTAGTGGTGACCCAGTGTCTTGCTTCTTGCCTTGTAATGTAGTAGTAGTGGTGTTATTTACTGAATCAGCCAACTGACCATATCAAAGGAGAATATTACAAAAGAAATTAAATTAAAACAACATCACACAGTAATAACAAAAACAGAAGTGACAAGGTCTATTCCATTCCCACAGAGTTGACAATAATCTGCTTAGCTTTGTGGGCTCTAATTTTAGCCACAGCTATGGCATAGGCAGTCACTGTCCTGGTTACATAATCCCTAGCATCAGTCAATAAAAAACAGAGCAATCTGAGGGGAACTCTCAAAGCCTGATCATTTATCTGTAGCATTTGAAACAGCTGAATACGAGGTTGTTTGTATATTGGACAAAATAATAGATAATAGGGTAAATCCTCAATTTTGTCCCTCCCACAAATGCAGAACCTATTAGCTTAACTAATACCCGCATAGTGACCCTCTTGCACAGCAGTTTTCATAGACTGTAAGCACAAGGCTGTAAATGCTTTTCTTTGTTGGGAGGAGACCAATACAGCATGATAGTGAGGGCCACTAGGCCCGGGTATCCAGTACTGAAACCATGGTGAGGAACTGGAGGCCACTGCTAAGCACCTTGAGACCTGTAAATCCAAATCATCAATACACCTTTTTAAGAGCCTCATAGCCTGATTTAAAAGAAAAGCTGCCATGAATTCCCATGAAAGCCCAATGTTTTTGAGGTTACAGATAACATGCCCCATCCATGAAGAAGGACTATGACAAGACATGGCCAGTTTCTCCTTCAGGCACAATTGCAGAAGGGCTGCTGGAGGAAAATGCAAAATCTTAAGCCAGAATGATGATAGCAACCATATATTCCTGGAAGTCGCTGATTTAATCCCTCCCTCCAAATGTAACAAACAGGTCGTCAGCCCTGAGGGAACACACAAAATTCTTCTTAACCGAATATTCTGGATGGCTTCCAAGCAGGCGTAGAAGGCTTCTCCCCAAATCTGGACTCTATAGAAATGCTGAGATATAACCTAAACTTGAAAGACCAGCTCTATGGGCTTGATAAACCAACCCACCCCCAGCAGTATTAAAGAACCTCACCAAGCAGTGCATTGACATAGCTGTTATCTTGGAGTGTGTCCCCTGTGGCCCCCAGGAACCAAATATAGAAAACACCAACTTCAGATATTTGAAAGATTTCACCTGTTCTGATTTATGATTGTTCAGTCACCAGGAATGTTACTTTGGTCTTATAGTTCGCCCATCCCTAAAAGATAATATTCCATTTAGTTCAATGGGGTTTGAATTTCTGAACTTTGTTCGGAAGTTCAGAGTTCGGATCGAACTCGAATAGTTCAGTCGATCGAACTAAACTTCCGAACCAAACCGAACCTCCGAACTGAACCGAACCGAACCGAATTTCCGAACTCGGGTCTGTTCGCCCATCCCTCTTCTTTGTTCCTAAGTTGCTCAATTAATCTGTTAACATAAATATTGAATAAGGTAGGAGCAAGAAGGAAACCCTGTCTGACACCTGCAGATACTGGAATTTGTCCCGAATGAGGCCCTTGACAATCTAGACAAACATGAAGACTTGTGTGTGACTATAAGGATCAAATGAGTGCAAGAAGCCTCTTATCCATATGAAGAGCCTCCAACTTGGACCACAGTCTATTTCTCCTAATCAGATCAAACGCTGCAGAGAAATCAATAAATGTAACAAAAAGCTTTTGCCCCTTTGATCTATATTTTTCAGCCAGATTAGACAGGACGAAGCACCATAATCCCTGTTTCCCAACTGGCTGGGATTACTCTGGTGTTATTTATCTGGGTAAACAGATTAGCCAGGCCATCTGCCCACCAGTCCAGGAACAATTTGTATAACTCTCCAGGGACAAAATCTATTCCAGGGACTTTATCATTCTTCAAATGGGAAATCAGTTCCCTAACTTTTGATCCAATGATAGGGTCCCAACCTTGTAATGTCTCAGGGTTGCAAATGCATTGTACTCTGGGGGGAGAAGGGGAACAGATGTGATAGTGGCCTGCTTAGGCTCGCATTGGCCTGTGGGCCACTGGCACGTCTGTTTTTTGCACCACCAGATGTTGGCCTGGGATTGCCCCGGGCTGTGTTTGCGGTTAGTCCAGGTTCTGACTTCAGGATAGCCCTGAAGTCACAGCCTGGCTTAAGTCTACCCGACCGGGCCAAAGCAGGCTAGCACATCTGATGTGGCATGCCATGATCCACTGGTGATGAGGGTCTGCCATGGCTGCCCATCATGGTGGGGTGTGTGAGGCACTGAGAATGGCACAGGGGCAAGGTTGGCCACCTACACATCTGTTGTGGGCCCTCCCCAGGCTGTGTGGGCAGAGGGACGGTGGCCTAGCCACGGGCATGTATGGTCGGTGCCCTGACACGGCCCAGACCATGTCCCCCGTGGATTTCTACACTGTTGTCACATGTGTTTTTACCCTTTTAGTTTGACCACTTGCCCAAGTACCTGTTTTCACATAGAACGGGCATGATGATTTCATTCTGTCCTCCTTTGATCTAGAACCCCAGGATGCATGGACTTTCCTTATAAATGGCATCTCAAAGGCTGGTAGAGACTTTGGGTGCAATTCTATAGCCCTCGTAAGCTGTGCCTACGCAAGGCACAAGGCCAGGATGCTCCCACTCTGGTGTGTACGTGCGCTGCACACGCAGCAAGCCATGTGGGGCAAAGGCGTGACCCATGCTGCTGCAACCCCCGAGCCCACACACCCTGCAGCCCAGGGGATGGAGCAGGAACTGGGCCTGCCCTAGCTCCTGGGCCGCAGGGTGTGCGGGCTCGGGGGTCGCAGCAATGCGGGGGGTGCCTTTGCCTCACATGGCTTGTTGCACACGCAGGGCACATGCACGCCTGAGCGCCCGCTCTTCAGCTCACCACCGTGCCTGCCGCTGGCATAAGTCTGCAGTTGGATTGCACCCATGAGTGGATGGCTCAGCACTGGTCTGTGCCTGCAGGCTTACAATCATCTGACGCTAGTGCTCTCTCTGCATGGCCAGCAGAATCCTGGGCTTCAGCTGCCGCACTCTCCTCCCATTTTACAAAGAACTGAAGACATTCACAGCACTATTAATCAAGTCTTCTAATCATGTCCACAGGGGTGAAATAATCTGCATAACCTGTACCGTAGTAAAGAAATACACCTTTATATTGGAAAAAAGTATAAGAAACCATGGTAGAAGAGAGATGGAAAAGTAATTTTACCATTCATAATGTGACAAGTTTTTCTTTTAGTCTTGTTATGTATCTGAAAAACAATCTGGGTACATTGATTAATATTAGATAATGATCAAGTCATGGATGCAAAACCATAGATTTAGACAATTGCGATTTGTAACTGAAGATTGTTATTTTTCCTACTTGAATTTGCCTGATTCATATTTCAGTTAATGATAGCGATGTCCCTGCATTTATACCTTTGGGAGCAACTTTTAATTGTGGTGGAGATAAGTTTGCAATAATTAACTAAGTTAATTACACATCTTTTTTTAAAAAGAAGATCACTCTTTAATACAGTTATCAGCCTTCTTGTTAGCTAGTTCTTTGTTTTGGCTAAAAGTCTAGATTTCTAAAGATGTGATGTTAGCTCTGCAAAGTAACAACTGACGCCAAACAGAGGAATAAGTATAAAACTGAAATATAACATAGGTCACCCACGATTGCAGACTAAATGTACAGAGATTGTTTTGATTCCAGTAGGTCAATAAAGCAAAAGGCAGGCAACAAGGAATCGCAGACAAATTAAAATTTATTGAGACAGACAAAAATGCAACTATTTAGGACTACAATTAAGCATTTACAGTTAACCAAGGAGATTAGCAAAATGTTCACATTCTATTTAAATCTTTATGGAAAAAGCATTCAGAATTTACTATGCTATTCTAGTTTACTATGGTATTCTACATTCCATCTACAGTAGGGACATCAAACTTAAACACTTAATATTTGGATCTCTCCTTGCAACGCTACACACTTAACAGTAACGGACGTCAGCAGCATTGAGAAAAGTATAAAAAGACCAAAAACCACCTACTGTAGAAAGGGCTCTTTGATGTATAGTAACTGTACAAAGCAGTCTATGTATTAAAGAAATTTGAACGGCACACAGAAGAGACTGCCGTGAAAGCCAAAAAAGTATAAGAAGTTAAGCTGGAGATACCTGGTGGTCTGTGGCAAATGAAGACATTAGATCTTATGTCATTTGCTGCCTGGAGGGAAAGAATGCTAAAAAACTTCTAATGTTAAAATATTCCCATGCCAGAAATGTACACTGAGACTACAGACAAACCTAGATAGGCAAAGAGAAGCATTCACTAACAAACTGTGTTATTTTAAATACAAACTTTACATTTGAAATAGAAACCGTAGCATAAATATGAAATAAACACGCTGGATGATTCCAAATCATAGGTAAAATAGTTTAAAGTACTCATAGAAAAAGTGAGGCAAAAAACCCAAAAACTGTTCCAGAAACTGAATGAGCAGGGAAAAGAACACATCATTTTCATTATGACAGAATTAATCACCACTTTAAAAAGTGACGACTCCTATCTTTCTACCTTTCACAACTTTTGGAAGATCAACAATTTGAGGCAAATGGAATATTTCAGCAAGAGTGGCAATTAAATAATGCTAGAGGCAAGTTAAAAACTCCAGACTGTCATGCAGGAGAAATGGGATACTTAATTTTGTTGCAGGTTGTAATGGCTAGTAGCTCCAAGTACAGTGCACTGAAGTCTCATTTCTTTAATATTCTATTAAATTGGAATCCTCTTCTAAAATTTGTGGGGAAATGCAGTAGAAAGTGTTCTGCTTTTTCATTGTGAATTCAATAACAGTAGCGTTTACAGATTTGAAACTGGCAGTAAAATGAACAGTTAAAACCAGGAAATAAGGTGATGGGGCAAATTTACAGAGCTTTGATTTGCAGTGTTGATATTCCAGATCAAGACATATGCCCAACTCTGCTTTCAAAGCACAAAGTTGTCCCTTACATGACTCTAACCAGAAAATGAGGCTTTGTTCTTTTAAACAGTGCTGTTTAAATAACAGATGGTTTTTGGACCCTATGGGAATTAGGGAATAAAAATTGTTGTTCCCAGATTATGTTCCCGATTCAGGACAGCACTTACATGCCAAAATGGTTTCCTGAATCAGAGTCCATGAGCTTAACCAAGAAAGAGAATTTAACAGAATTGAAGGACTGGAAGAGACAACATGAATCAAGTCACTGTGCCAAGCCTGAGGTAACTAGACCTCAAACCATACCCCCAAAATATTTATCCAGCCTCATCATAATTACCGAGCCAATCTTACAATTAGAACAGTTGTCCTCAATAGTTAACCTAAATCTGCTTTTCTGCAACCTAAACACATTTCCTGTAGTCCTTCCCTCAGAGACTGATCGTACTCCATCTTCTTTATTTTAGTCTTTTAAACATTTGACAATTGGTATCATTTCTCCCCACCACTCCCTTTGCACAAGCTATTCATTAGGTAAATATCATGCAGTAAACATCCAGCCCTGAGTGTCTACAGCCAGATTGTACCATGTGAACTTTCAACTGCATTTACCTAGATCTAGTCAGACCGACACCTTGGGCATGTAGTTATGGAAGGACTGCAGCCACTAGCTCTGCACAAAGAACCTAGGCTAGCCCTATGGGGACTGTTACCTTCTGTAATTATCTGCATTTCTCCTACATACTAGATGATTGCATAGGGTCAGTATGGAATGAGAGGGTTTCACTTTACATTTTAAACAGAACTTTAAGTGAAATATATTATGTCTTTCTTATGGGGTGTATAGAAAGTAAGGTTGCCGTGCTGGTCTCAAATATAGGCAATAGAGACAAAGTAGTACAGTGAACGCTTTTATTGGACCAACTCCAGTTGGTGGAGGTGTACAAGCTTTTGGACATCACAGGGTCCATCATTCGGCAGATCAGGAGTTAGAAGTGGAGACTGAGCAAAGCACTGAGTTATATACAGCATTTGGAAATGGAAACAATGGCAAAGGAGGGGTGGGAGGAAGAGAAGGTGAGAACAAGCCCCAGGAAGGAGGTCTGCAGAGTAAGAGCTGCTGATTGTAAGTAAACTTAACATTTTTGGCTGTCTATGGCTACAGGAAGCTTTTAAGTTTACTTACAATCAGAAGCTCTTACTCTTTCCACCTTGTTGTATTCCATCCTTTTGAACTGCGGATCTCCTACCTGGGGCTTGTTCTCACCTTCTCCTCCCCTCCCCTCCCTTTGCCATTGTTTTCAAATGCTGTATATACCTCACTGCTTTGCTCAGTCTCCAGTTCTAACTCCTGACTTGCCTGACAAAGGACCCAGTCAGGTCCAAAAGCTTGCATACCTCCACCAACTGTAGCTGGTCCAGAAAAAAATATCCCCGTGCTACTTTGTCTCTATTTCTTACGTGGGTCAGTATAATACTGGGAGATTCATGATAGCAAGGTTCTTAAAAGAAGTGAGGGTTACAGTCCCTTGACTTCATGTTTCAGATGGGTGTCCTTCCTGCTTTGTGTTGTAGGAAATTCTGTGGGGCCAGGAAGGTCCCACACCAGTGAGTTACACAAGAGAATGTCATTGTGAGAACAGATAAGAATAGCCTTGATGTGTAACATGTAAGTAGGGGCCTGTATTCATTGAGTTTTCTTCCTTGCTGTCAATGGGGAAAATACAGTGAATATAGGTCTCTCTATATAGGATATTTATAGTGTCCAAGGGTCACTTAAAATAAATGATTTTCTAATGCAAAAGTGCTTGATGCCTTTGTTCTTTCTGTAAAACAGCATTGTTTATGGAAAGGGCAGACCTTGTAAAAAAAAAAAAAAAAAAAAAAGGCGCAGGGGTCCAGAAGATGGAAACAAAACAAATGGATTGAAATCCCAGCATCTTGGTCTAGAACACACAGGGGCTGCTGCTGCTCTTGCTGCTTCTAACTCAGCTGGAATCAGGGTGTTACTCCTGATGCACATCAGTAAAAATGAGATCAGAGTCTGGCCCATTTTATTTTTCTTGCTGCTATCATGCAGCAGAACAGCGTTATCATCATCATCTGTCTTACATTTGCCTGTTGGCAGTTTATACACATCAAAAGTTAAAAATGAAGCAGGCTCTCCAGTATTATAGACTGGAGATAAATTGCTTTCTGGATCAAGCAAAATAGTGGCTGTATTTATTATTTCTTTCCACACACATAACATAATGATCTTCAGTGTGACGAGAAATTAACTGCAGCTTTTTTCTGTGTCCTGCTATAGAATCTGGAGGTTCTGCCAAGGTAGCTGTTTAGGATTAGACTGTACCTTTGTCCTATGATGCTTCAGAGAAGAGTAAAGCCCTTAACCCCTCTTCCCATTTAGCCTGTTTCTGGGATCTGGAGACAGAGAAGAGGGATACATAACTGATACTCTTCCATGGGGTACAGTACAGGGATAAAAAGGGGCTCAAATTCCTCTACCCCATAGGCAGCTGCGCCAATTGAATGAGTGAGAGATTATGCTGCAAGCATCACAAAGGCAGCTGCATCACACTGCCCAATATGGGGCGATGCTAAAGGAAAAGCACTTCTGAATGCATAGCTCCTTCTGGAGCTGATCCTGGGGCAGCGCAGCAGTGTGCTGTCCCATACTCAGAGATAAGCCTGAAGGCTGAGTCTTTTCCGAACTGTCAATAAGAATGGACGTTCTCCAGATAATAATACAGTCAATAATAAATATTACATATTCCCACCATCACGGATACATTCTTCAGCATTGACACTTATTACCAAAACCTTTATTCTTCTCACTTTGCTTATCCATACAGGTAGAAACAGAAAATCAAAGATCAAGAAAATAGCCAAGTCACTCTGACAAACTGAATTTCAAACAGTAAAAAAGTAAGGTTGCTTTGAAAATTTCTTCCTGTTGGTGTTTGATACAAAATTTGCCTGTTTCATTTTGATACTGTATCAGCGAATCCCATGCAATTGTGTAAGAACTGAGGCGGGAACACCACCTTAATCATCAGAAAAAACATTTCTCCCCTTCAGACAAATTCTGAATGTAATGAACAGATTTCTAGCCGTGACATAAATTGCAAGTAAAGAATTGAAATAACTTTTTACAAATAAAATGACAAAAAGCAGGTTTTGCTGGTGTAGTCATTAAGGCCCTTTTCAAAAGGACGCGCCTCCCCCCCTCGCTACATGTGCGGGTGGGGGGGGCATCCGTTTGAACACTGAAATGGGTACGGGGGGCAGAATGGGTGGGCGTCTGTGATAACACCGTGGCCGGTTGGTGGGGGTGCGTGTGCGTTCCTGCGCTCCACCCACCTTCACCCACGCATGGAGCAATAGGCGCCAATGCAAGATGCTCCGTGCATAGAGCTGGGTGGTGGTGGGTGGGGGTCCATGGGACGCACCCCCATGCACTGCCCACCCATCCCTCCATGCACCCACACCCATTTGAAAAGGGCCTAAATGGGTGTGTCGGAGCATTTGCACACATGCAAATCCCAGCCAAAGATAGAAATCACATTGCTAAAAGGTTCTTAAGATTTAGGCCCTTTTTACATGGGCCGGGGGGTTGGTGACATGCGCGGCAGTCTGTGTACGGTGGTAGGGGGGACGGTGTAGATGGGCGCACACCCATCTACACTCATGGAACAACTGCCGTTTTCCTGTAGGAGATGGGTGGAGGTGGGTGTACATGTGGGAGCGTGAATGCCACCCACCCGCCATGGAGTTTACACGAGACCCACCGTGGAGTTTACAGATTTCTGGGTGTTGGGCCTTAGGGACCAGCACGTAGAATGCGCTGAACACAAAGACATGGGGATTCCATTTGTTGTGTTTGCATAAAAAGATAAGAGTGGATGTGCCAGATAAAACCTTCTGGTTTGAACCTGCATGCCCTTACTCAGACAATGAAGAGTTTGCTGGGCCAGGCCTTTCCTTTTTTTGGAAACATTTAAAGCCATGGTTTTATCATTGTTCTGAAAAGCCCTAACTATATCCAGTAAAACTACTAAGGGTGAAAGCCAATGGACATGGGCAACAAAATTCTCATGCTGCTTACTTAGTGCTGAGTTTGACACAATGCCCCCTTAGCACTGATGTGAGTCCTACTCACTTCAGTAGGGCTCAGATTGACCGTAAGTGTTAAGTGCTTTTGTGGCACAAACCAGTTTGAGGATAATGCCATTATCCTTGTTCTCAATGGAGCCAGGAATTCAGTCTAAGCTTAGAGAAAAATCCTAAGCAGGACACCTAACCTGGTTCAAGCTTCACAAGACCATTGACCTCAGACTCTTGGCCTGAGGGTGTGAAAAACACACACAACAGAAATAGGCAAAATATGTGGAATTTGGAATCTATATTTGTAGATTGCATTGAGCCAACTTGACCTGCATAACAGGTAACTTTGGCCCTTTTCACACAAGCGCAATGTGTGAGGGGATGGGTGAGCGGTGCATGGGGGGTGTTCCCAAGGACCCCCACCCACCACACACAGAGCATCGGGCCTTGGTGCCTGTTGTTCCATGCGTGGGTGATGGGTGGAGGTGGGTGGAGTGCGGAAGCATGCACGCACCCTCACCCACCGCCTGCGGTGTTCCCATGGGCACCCACCCATCCCCCCTGCACCCACTGTGGCATTCACATGAGCACCACCGCACCCACACATGCGTGCGAGGGGGGTGGGGCACCCATGTGAAAAGGGCCTTTATTCCCCAAGCCCAATCATGTCAGAAGCACAATGCATATATAGACAAAGTAATGTCTCTATCAAATGGTGGTCTCAGGGGAAAGTGTGCAGCTGCCTTGAAAATGTATGTGTAGTCACACTAAAGTCTCATAAAGGTTCTCTCTGAAAAGAGACTGGCCAGATTCATTTTGTGTGTAACTGCATTGTAATGGCTCCTGATAAACCAAACTGGCCTGGGCCTATAATGTTTTTAGAATGAAATGTCTATCATGAGTCACCTTTTCCTCTTAAATACAAAAAATGAATTTATTATTTATTATTTATTTCAGAGATTTTTAATCCCACACCCATCCTGCCTCAGGCAGTTTTACTTACAAATATATTTTCTTTTCCAGTTCCCCATACTTATTTATCATGTTTCGTCCTTTTTTGGACAAAACAATAAAGGTAATAAAGACTTGCTATGGTACATTCATTTTCCCAATGAACTGCAACAGGGAAAGGCAGAAGAGAATTTGGTTTCAGGACACAGTGATGCTGGATATATAAATAAATGGGAGATGCTTATGGAGTCACAGCTTTCATTGTAATAATGTTCTTCTGTTCTGTAGGTGTGAATTATAAGTGCATCCCATGTTGTATTAACTAGAAGGGATGTTCATCTCAAACACAAATGCCTACAGATATTTTTTAAACAGACAAATAAATATTAACTATTAAAAATAAAGAAGAGACAGCTTATTACTTTTGATGGCTAGTGTTTTTGACAGTTTCATAGTTTCCAAATGACAAGTCACTTAGAGTAAATGAAGAGGCATTCCCAGCAGATCCACTGGTATTTTGTTCAGGAAGCAGAAGCAGCTTTCAAAGCTTAAGTGCAAACTCGTTAAAACAGAAGCCCAATATCTGCTTGATTGGAAAATGGTTGCAATGATACAGATTTGTAAAACATTCCTTCCTCAAGCATTTTGAAAGGCTACTTAATCTTGTTCCCTTCCTAAAAAACCCTGCAGTCGATGGTAAGCCTCAGTGCTCAGCATCTAGCTGTTACAGGGGAAACAGGCATCAGTGGACCTATCCTGCACTTTTGCCATCAATGGGATATTCTTCCATTGATTCCAAAGGGAGCTGGATTGGGCCTTTGTTAACCATTCTCAGAGGAAGTGAAGAGAAACACAAAAGAGATGCGTCCTGACTTTCAGCTTAATTTTCAAAGTGCTTCACTGTGGTTAGCATCATTGGAGTGCGCCTTGAGGACCAGACTGACCAACCCAGTGTTGGAAAATCAGAAAGCAAGGATCAATTGATGTTTAGTTACAAATGCCAGCAGGGAGAAGCTTTTTACAATATTAAGAGTGTGAAAGGATAGCAATCACTTATAGCATGATGAGAAAATTAGTTTAACAGCTGATAAAACTTCCAGAATTGATAAAATTAGTAGGATGGGTCTGTTATCTGTCACATTATCATGCTGAATCCCTTTATTCCATAAAAGAGATTTCCAAGTGTGTTCAAGGGATTAATCTTTGTATAACTGTGTAAACGTTGTATAAACAAAACCTATTGCCCCTCTTGGTAAAGGGGAAAAAAGTAATTGTATTCAAAACAGTAGCTTGGAAAAAGCTGTCTTCAAAATTATATATATTATACAAAATTAAACAGAGTGGAGAGAGACTATTTTGTGCCTGATGTTTTTAGATACAATTGCAGAGATATGAAGTGACTTGCAATATTGTGCAAACCATGAGTCCTCAGAACTATGGGAACTACCATATATAGCCAATCTCATCATCCTTATCATCATCTTCATCTTCATCATCATCATTAGCTGCTCTTACATGGATCTTCAGTTTCCCTTCTTTGTCCTTTTTTTCTGCTTCACGTTCCTCTTCCAGATCATCCAATAATACTACAGATCCGCCACTACCGAAATCCCCTGAAGTTTCTTGCTCTTCTTCTACAACATGTAAGAATTAAAAGTTATTTTCTCTCTCTAGTCAAGGCATACCAACTCCTTTATTACTTAAGACGCTGTAGTTCTTGTAATAAACTGAATTATTTCTTTTTAAAGAAGCTTGGATTCTGGACTCTGCCACTGTGCATTTAACTGCTGAGGGAGGTAGGTTTGTCTTCTGAGCATGCTCCTAAAGCTATCTTGGAGCATGCTGGGTGGGAAATGTAGTCCAGCTTGTTCCCAGACAGTTGTCAGAAGAAAACCTCTCCTCCCTCCCTCAGAAGTTAAATGCATGGTGACAAAGTCCAGAGAGAGCAATGTGCCCAGCTCTCCGTGGCTTTTGGTAAGTGTCTCCCCCGTCCCCCAACCCTGTTAGCCCTTTTCATAGCCCCCCGTTCCCCTGCCACCACAGCCTACTTCCCTTCTTTGGCCCTCCTTTGCCTGCTTCCCTCAGGCCCCCTGCTGTCTGCTCCCTTGCTCCCTGCCCCTCCAAATTCCTGAGCATTCACTAGGGTACAAAGTACCGGCCTGAACGCTTGGGACCAGCACTTGGAACCTTGGAGAATACTCACGATTAAAAAAATTATTATTATTCGGAACAGCACTAGTTCATACAGACAGCCTGGTGTACAAGTGAACTTAGTGCACAGGCAGCAACCACACCTTCCTCCTGCCCTGAGAAAGGCCCTGCTCAGGAACATATAGACAGCAGGGACAATCCCACCGCCTCCGGCCTGGTCCACTACCCCATTCCCCACCCCCTGCCAGGAGTCCAGCTCTGGCAACCATGGCAACGGGACGTTCTGACCATTTGGTCCACTGGCATCTATGATCCAGGTGGAACTGTGTTTGGCTGGAGCTTGTGGGCTCGTTTAGACAGACCGGGTTCCATGTTTGCCTGTTGCCATGGGTTTGGCTAGCTCGCTTTAGCAAGGGGTGATCGGGGATCTTCTGGAGTGCCACTTGTGGGGGTTGTCCCAGAGCAGCTGCAGCTTGCTCCGTTTTGCACATCTGGCAGTCACTCTTCATGGGCAGGTCAACCTGGGAGTGATGGGCTGGTGTGGGCAAAAGCAGAGGTGCTGTCCGTCTGTTTACACCCAGTGTGTACTAATGGTGATCCCACCAAATCATATTGGGTCACATGAGTAGGCAAATGTGAGAAAGGTTATTATTCTACTGCTGTATATCAAAATAACTGGGCTACTAGACCAACCATTTTACCTGTGTGGGGTGCACTTCTAACTACAGTGAGATCAGTGACAGGCAAATTGGGCTCTCTGGGTGAAAACAGACATACATCCAGCATGCTGGCTACACAACCTCGGAAGGGGAGTCGCCCTTTGCCAGGTCACGTTGGAGCACTGAATAGATGCATGTCCAACCGGGCTGGCTGGTGAACCATCCCCCATCCCATCCCTGGCAGGGGAAGAGAACAAATGGCCCCGCCTCCAGTGCCACACCCTCTGCCATGATGGCCAATCATGGACAGCCATGACAGTCGACCATGGCGGTCCCCTATCCCCAGCGGGAACAAACGTGCGGGCCTGCCTGGCCCATCTTCCAGGGGCCACATCTGGGCCAGCTGCCTACCTGGGCTGGGGCAGCAGCGGGACCACATCTGGCGGCCAGGAAACTCACGTCATGGTGTGTCCCTGGTCCAGATGGGCAATAGTGAGCCAGCAATACATCTGCTTTCACCCTATGACTATACTGGGTAGTCACCGATGCAAATTTTTCTGTACTGCTCATGTACATTTATAGTTGCTAATTTTATGTGTACAGCATATTCAAGTGAAACTGATATAAAACTTCTGTCAGATCATGTAGATCATAAAGCTGCTAATCCCCCCCCCCCTCCCCATGTCTTACTGGAAGCAAAACAACTAAACTTATCATTACTACTGAGTCATTCACATCTTGCTTGCTTGGTTATCTGGAACTATGCAGCAATTTTACATGCCACTGGAGTAATGCCACAGCATCAGCACTTTCATAGGGCTTAGTTGTCAATTTGTAAAACTTTATATAGTTAAACCTTTCCTTCTTAGGAAAGCTCTGATTTATGAAGCCCCTCTAAATGTATGTTTTATTGTGTAAGGAAAACTATATTTAATAACCAAGCATAACAACCCCATATCTTTTCTTTTTAATAGCCACTACTGCATGTTCTAAGCTGGCAGCAAAAAAATAATAATTCTTATCAGTTGTTCTTGCCAATTTCATACTATTGTATTATTTACTCTGAAAGAAAGGTATATGTATGAGCACACGGTTACATTTAAAGTGGAGGCACTCATAATTCTGTTAATTATGTTTCTTAGTTGTCACTTTGTGTTATCATGGTCAATCTTATAGCCAAGGTAGAGCTTACAACAATGTTAATTTCCGTGTTATCTTTGGGAAGCATGCCATTACTCACCACAGCTAACAGCCCCTTGTTTTCTTGAGCCAGCTATCTCATTTCCATACTTATCAACACACCAGCATTGCCCTGTACTTCCATGACACTGAGTTGCTTTGTAATATCCTTCCTCATTGCACCGTGGAATAAAAGCACCTGAAAAAAGCCAGTGGGGTCATGGTTAGTAATACAAATCCTAATTTTCACAGGATTAAGCATGAAGATAACCAATGGTAGGACTGATCCTCATTTACATTGAAGTCCCTTTAGACCCCCTGGTAGAGAGATTAAAATGGTCATTTGTGATGTTTCTAAAACACCTTTAAACGAGCAGAATGGTTTAAGTTAGTGTGAATGACAGACAGGTGCTAGTAACTGTAAATCCAGAGAGGGGTCAACATGGGGTGGTTTTGTTTATGAAGCATCTTTGATAAGGCTTTGAGTTTGAAGAATGAAATCTTAAACTGTGATTTTTTTTTGTTTGGCTCCAGGTCCCAATTTAATTCCCAATGAGCAATAAATGAACTAAAATCAAATAATGAAAGCATTGTGTATATATGTATCATACATAGTTTTTTTGTAACTGAAAACACTTTGTATTGTTTCAGTTTCTGAAAAAAATGGTCCTGTTTTCAGAACAACCGGTAAGATTGTATCCCTTTTGCTTGAAATTAGGGCTATTTGTGTGAAAAGGCCCATTTCACACTGCTTGACTCCCTAATGCGCCATGTGACAGTTTTATCTCCTTCAGAAGATTGCTATATTTATTCCTTTCAAACAGATTCGTGACCACATTGTTGGCTTACACCCAGTGACATCCATCACCTTTAATGGTAATAATACTTGGCACTAGGATAGCAAGGTCTATCGGAGGATCTCAAAGCACTGTACAAATATTAATGACTTCAGCCTCACAGCACTCTTGTGAGCTAAATACCATCATCCTTAGTTTATGAGGAAATCATTATCTGCTCACAGGCATTCTGGAAGCAGAGAAAGAGACTAAATCTGCAGGGTAAATTATTCATTATGAATTATTCCCTCAGTGCTAGTTATGTGGAAAGTTGAGCTTCACATGCTTAAGTAGAACCAAAAAGATCATGGCTCCCCAAGCTGGTGTGAAAATTTACCTTCAGCAAAGAAAGTCATTTAGGAATAAGATGCTTTGCCAAACCATGGGGAGTTAGGGAGTTTTATCTGGGATGGTGTGTTTGACCTTTTCAGTAATGAAGAATAATCAGAATCCTGTGGCATGAATTTTCAGAAGTGCTCAGTCAGCGCCCATAATTAGGTCAAGCTTTTTAAAAACAGACCAGCTTGTTGAGTGCTGACCTCTGCAGAAAGCAGTTCCTATACTACTGTGTTATAGTAGTATGAGCATGACTATTAAGTGCTGCCTACAGCAGAGGTTCCCAAACAGTGTGCTGCTCATATCAGGTTACCAAGTGGGCCTGAACACTTCGGTAACTATAGTTGCTCAGTGAACTATAGTTGCTCATGGTCCTACAAGACCATGCCACAGCTGTTATAACAGATATACAATTAAATAATATTTCCTTAATATAGGGTCCAATTCAGATCCACTTAATTTTGTTTCCTGCTACATGCAAGAAGGGATTTCAGTGTTATATGTAGTTTAAGAGCATGGCTACATTAGGCATATTGGCAGGTAAGCATGGGTGTGCTGTGAATGCATTGCTGAAGCAGAGGTATGCCTGGGTCCACAAGAAGGTTGGAAACCTTGGCCTAGAACATGGGTAGTACCTTCAGACTAAGGCAATAGTTCCTAAAGGTTTGTCTACATGACCCCATTTTGACAGTTCTATAGAATCTTGTCATCTAAGACAGTGACCAAGTCATGCAGAGTACAGCAAATAAGAATCAGAACCATAACTCTGCCTTCAGATGATATGACCCCAATTGGGGTGTGGCCCATAATTTGGGAAACTCTAGGCTAAGGGCTGCATTGTGCCCTTAGTCAAAACTCTGTTTAGGAAAGGGATGGAGAACCTCAGGCCAGACACAGCTCATAGTTAGATTTTATTTGGCCCCTTTCCAGTTCCTGGACCTGGTTCTTGGATCTGTTCCTATCCTCAAGCACTGAAACACTGAGCTCAGAGTAAGGGAGCAGAAATGAGGGCATGCACATTAGGTTAAGGGTAGAATCATGATCTGGACCCTCCTCTTCCTGATTGCACCCCTGCCACCCACTTCTCTGTGGCCCACAGAGCTTGTACTTATTTTCAAAGCGACCCCTGGGAGGGAAAAGAATTCCCCACCCCTGGCTTGAGCGATATACCAGAAGCTGCATTGCCTGCAGCATGGGCTGGGTAGAATTGTGCCTTAGAGACACCTATCTAAGACAGTTCTTCCAGAGCTCTCCTTTTTTGCAGAGGTTGGAAGAGTGCTGCATTGGCCCTAGAAGGCATAGCCTTTCTCAAGTCCAGATGGCCCTGAAGAGCAATACTTATGGGAGAGCAAAGTCATGGCACTGTTTACTCCCTGCCCATGGCAGCAGGGGCTGGATAGGGGCTCTGCTATGCTGAGGACTGAGACATAGGATCCCGATAGTCCTAATGCAGCCACTTGGGTTCCATACGCTCCATTATTCCTATGCATACATAAGCGCCAGGCACCATCTGGCCCTGAATGATGAACATCTTTATAAATCTCCTTTCTGCCTTAAAATGGCATCTTTACTCCTTTTACTCCAGATTGGAAGCCTAGCTAGGACGAAATTAATTCCATGTTTCATTTTTAATTTGCACTTTTTCAGTGTTTATAATATGAGTCCTTACATAACAGTATAATTATCCCTCGAAGGTATCTGCCATCTTCTTGCTATTTAATTCATACTCAATTCAAGCACAGTTCCAGACTTGCTAGAAGTTCCCATGAATTAAGTAAGCACTAATGCTAGTAGGCGGGTGGGGGGGTGGCAGAGACACCAGGGTATTGAGACTAAACAATGAAGCAACTCTAGATTTGCCTTCGTTTTATCATGGAACCGTGGCACCTAGGCCTTTTGGTGCATGGCGTATTCTTGTTTCTTCAGACAGGTGAGTTTGAGAGAAGGCTCTTTTATTGCTGCACTTTCCACAGATATAATGCAAATGCACTTCAGTATAAAAATTCACTTGTCCTTGGAGATCAGTTAGCTTCCTCCCTGGGGATGTCTGTGTAGTAACTTTCCATTCCTTGTCACTTGCTTGAGTTTCAGGCACAGAAAAACAACCTTTTTTTGTCTCTGATGATTTTGAGAAAGTAGCTTTTCCTTTTGTCGAAGAGACCAGTGATTTACCGCTCACAAAATACTCTATACTAGGTTTGTGCATAGAGCGTCTCTACAGATTGCTCATAGATGTCAAAAGGGCTATTTCCACTACATTTCCCATGGAAAAATGAATGGGAAAAGCATTGCCCAAATGCCATGCAATTACTTATATAAAAGACATAGAAATGGGAAGCCACTCACATACATATTATACATTATGAATCCATGAATTTCCCATCTCATCTCACTGCAGATATTAAAGTGGATGTACAATTCTTAAATGTCACAAATGTAGTTCAGAAAAATTTGAACATTAATCATCCTATATGTGACCTGATCTCGGAGAACATTAACTTCAGTATTTTGAGCAAGCTAAAACAATGGTCTTAGCAAGCTTTGGTAGAAGGCACTGTCACTGTGCCCATGTACCAGGGCAAATACAAGGAGGAGGAATGGGTCACATTTTCAATCACTTTATTCAGCCATTGTCTAGTATTGTTGGCTTGTTCAGATATGCCATATTCCAAGCTCATTGTCATTGCTCAGCTGTTTGTACTGTATATCAACATTGACCTAGGAGAGCTTATCAGACTCACACCCATTTCCCTTCTTTCTTATTTTATTTTATTTTTTTATTTTTAAAATTTATTTATTTATTTATGGCACTTTTATCCTGCCCCTCTTGTCCAAAGGCTACTCAAAGCAGCTCACAATAAAATCAAAATAGAAAAATATATGAATACAATATAAATACAATATAAATAAAAACACATTACCATTCAACCAGTTTATACAAAAAGAATCCCACCCTAACCCATGTGTGCCCCACATACACCCCGCCATGTGGGACTCCGGCGCATTCAAACCATGCACAAGTATATGCCGTGCGTACAGGGGTTTAGAAACAGCCCCTCCAACACGTTCTGGGCTATGCAAAGCTAGATTGTAGACAGGAGCAGATTCTCAGTTAGTGTAAAATCAGCATATGTCTGTGATGATTTGCACCAGCTGAGTTTCAGGTGACTCTAATTAATTTTTACTGGAAGAGCCTAAATGATATAAATGGCAGGGAATGGCAAGCATTTCTTCAGTTATAATGACAATGCATTTTTTGTGTAGTGTTCACACAGGAGGTATCACAAAATGCTAAACAGTTTGCAAATAGCCACAGATTTACAAAAACAATGTCAGATTCTTTGCTGACTGCAAGTTGGGTTTGAGTCACCGTGAAGATGTGAGAATTAACAGTCTTAGTCAGGAACCAGGTTCATGTAGCTACAACTCCATGCTTGTGGGAGGTGAACACCTCCTGAAGTTTGCAGCCATTCAGATGAGGGAGCCTTCTCTAATATTGAAAGTTGAAACTGTTGATGCTCTTTAAAGAGCTTCCAACATAGTGACTCTCAAATTTGCATTCATAATTCTTGCCCACCTCTGTGTCCCTCTCTGGAGCTGCTCCCCTCCATTTCTTGTTTTCACTCATAGCTAAGGTTGCCATATATGCAAATTATTAGAGGGACACTTATGAGAAATACAGGTTGCAGGGCTGCACTGGCTCCAGTGCAACCCTGTAACCTGTATTTCTCAGAAGTACCCTCTAAAACATTGCATATATGGTAACCCTACTCGTAGCTTCAAAGTTCAAACCATCTTTCAAACTGCCTCCAAGGGTTGGAACAGCTTCCCATCATTCCCTTGTGCCAAGTGCTTTCGGTTTCAATCCTGCTTTATGCGTAATGATCTCTCTCTGCTGTCTTGCATTTGAACTACTAACCTGTGTACTAGACTTGCAGCAGTTAGCTCGTATGCTCCCCAAGGAGGGGGTTTTGTCATTAAAGTGCTTTGTAAAGCACTTTGTATGTCTATAGCACCCTATAAAAATAACACTAATAAGAAGTTATTACCATCTGTGGTGTAGAATAGAGGTAGGAGACGGCATAGGCTGTTCATTTCAAATGAGCTGCTGCTCAGCATAGTGCATGCGTACCTGTACAGATGGTTTTACAAACTGAATTCATAGGATTCATGTAGGAGGAGACACTTTTTGAAGATTGTGACAGAGGCAAGGGGGTTTATTGCCTTGTGATGCAGGAGAAGTATTATCAGACTGCACAGTTCTGCTCTTTGAAATACAGTCTCTATATTTAATTGTACCCTAGATAAATCTGGTAGGAAAAGATGAATGGGATTGTTTACTTTTTAATTCAACCCCCTAGGATGATCGACTGATTTTGAAAGCTTCCAAATTCAACCCATTTAACGACAAAGGCTTTGATGGATATTGGTGCAATTGTTGGCTTTTCTACAAATTGTAGGTGGGAGAGATGCCCAAAGTACGCATTTTTATCAATGGAGGAAAGTTAATTGAACTCCTTCCTGTGTGCACAGTCCAGAATATAAATACTTCCCTTTTACATATTGGAGAAAAGACTGAAAAGGAATCATTAAAGGAGAGTCTCTCTGGAAAACCCCTTCCTCTCACCACCTTTTAAAATCTTTACTGTTGCTACAGGCATTTTTGTCATGTGTCTGTTTTGTTTTCCACCCGCATGATTTTGCAATACTGCAAAAGAAAGAAACATTGTTCTGTTCTGTCTAAGTTGCAATGGGATCAGATAAGAGATGCAGAGAGAGGTGTCATAATGCAGGCAGACTTTCAAGTTGTAAACTGAACCAGAGAGTTGCTCTCCATATTTTTTTCTAGCCTGTAGAACGATGTATTATTGAGACCCACTGATTTATTGAACTTAGCCACATCTATTTTTTAAAAAAAACCAATTACTATTGCAACTGCTTTGGGTTATTTTATGAACAGAGGTGATTTGGCATTTTACTGTATTCATAGTAATACACAGATGGATTGGCTTCATGCATAATTGCCCCACCGATGGAAGAATGCAAAGAACATAGGTTATGGGTTTTAAAAGGCTGCTACTCTTATTAAACATAAGCTAAACCAGTCTGGCATGAGGGAAGAACATGCCAAATGCTAGGGATGTGTGAACAGAACCAGGTTTGGATGTTCGGCTGTTCGGTGGTTTGAGTCGAATGTTGAGTCAGATTTGGTATTTGGTTTGGTCAGGCTTGGTTCGGTCTTTAGTTCGGTGCAATCAGGAACTGAAAATGACATTTGGTTTTTGAAATATAGGGAAAAAACTGAAAAGCATATTTCTGGCTATAACATTTTTGTTTCTTATTCATTTTTGATGAAATTTGGGGAGATTGTACCCCCAATGGAGAGCACTATGTATACCAACATTCAGAATGATTAGATAAAGGAAACCGATTTCAAAAGCAATTGAATGTTGTGATTTTAAGAAAAGCTCCATACACATTCATGGCTACAACTTCTTTATCTTGCATCCAATGTTCATGAAACTTGTGCATATTACATCCCTCCATATGCTTAATATTTCTGCCAATTTTAGGAAAGAGTGGATAAAGGGTCCCAAGGGTATAAGACATTAACCTGAAAATACATTTCCAGCTGTTACATTTTGATATTCCATTCTGTTTACAGGATATTTGACAGGAATGTATCAAATACCGTTCCTGCTATTTCAGCAAATGTACAGGAGATTTTGATAAAGGGAACCACTTCTGTTGGCCAATTTGCATCACAAACCGATCTTATACCACAGTGACATAAGAGAATCCCAGGCATAGGCCCCTTCTCTACATTTGTTGTACAGGCATATAAAATTGAGACCCTTTATAATATCTCTCTGATATTTGGCAGAGATGATCATGAAAGTGAAATATATAGTCCTGCCAAATTTCATGTACACTGGTTGGACTACAAAGATGTTATAATCAGACATACATTTATTTGTTAATTGCTTATACCACCAAGACCTTTTGTCCAATCCTTCTGAAATTTGGCAAAGATAGTTACTATGGGAAGGGGTATAAACTTAACATGTTTCACCTACATTAGATGTGAGGCAAAGAAGTTACAGCTAAGAATGTATATGTAGAATATTGCAAAATACAATAATTTTACTGCTTCTAAAATCGGATTCCTTTATGCAATCATTTTGAAATTTGGTACACATAATGCTTTCTATTGTAGGTATAGGCCTGCCATGGTTCAGCCACATAGCATAAAAAACAAAAATTTTACAGACGATAATGTGTTTTCCATTGAAACCAATGGAAATTCAATTCCGAACTCACTGAACACATCTGAACCGAATGTTCGAATTCGAGTTCGGTTTGCACATTCGGTTCGGTCAACCAAACTATTTGAGTTCGGTCTGAACTCCGAACTTCCGAACCACATTTGCCCATCCCTACCAAATGCCACTCTTGTACTCAGAGCTGACTAGGTCTTGCATGGATATGACTCCCTAGCAAGGTCCCCTGCCAGGATATTATCCCTTGTTCCACCACAGGATCCTCTATCAGGGGCAGAGAAAGGAGAAGGTCCTGATGGGACCATTAGACTGCTCAGTCCTGCCAAGCCTCCCCTGTGCCTCTGGGAGAGTGGAGATGTGGGCCACTCTGGTTCTCAAGGGCTGGTCCATTACTTCACATCTTGTAAGGAGATGGCTCTGAGTTTGCTCATCTGCTCTGGTGCCTGCTCATTTGCCTCTCCTGCACCGGTCCTACTTATGGAGTTGTAGCAATAACAGACTCCTAACTACACCAACCAAAAGCTCAAATGTCCTCTTAGATGAGCAACCAGCAAACAATACTACAGGGGAATGGCACTGCAGGGAAGGTGAAAGAAACATAGCTATCAGGCTAACCACAGCTATTGGGAAAAACTCCTTCTCAGACCCAGTTTGGTGGCCAGCTCATGCAAACTGTGTCAGTTCAAGAAGGTTTGCTTGTCCCTTTCTCCCACCTCACTGATGTGAACCCATGTTTGCTCCAGGTAGCAGGGACTTAAATCCTCTTAGAAGGAGTCCTCACATTGCGAAAGCACTTATGGGCCAAAATGGAGCCAACCCCAACAGGCCCCCTTATGTTCTGTCTTCCTCTGCTCTAAAGGGGAGGGTGGCAACAATATAGCCCCTGGCACAGGAGCAGGGGATGGGCAGTTTAATTTTTAAAAATTTATTTATGTATAGAGCACCAGCAGTGTACCTGGCGCTGTACAATGGTCCCTACCCTGAAGGGGTTTACAATCTAAGACACAAGGGAAGGGGGAAGACAAGGGAGAGGTAAACATCAGTAGAGACAAGAGTACATTCTGGAGGTTAAGAAGTTGCAGGTGCATGTGCTTAACTTGGGGTAATTTCAGACGATATGATACCACAGTCAACCACAGTGAACCCGCTGTGGTACCGTAACGTCTGTAGTGCGTTCCACCAGATGTTCACCATGGTGAACACCTGGCAGGAAACACATTGACCACGGTTCTGGACCTCCGGCCACTCAAAGGTCCAGAACCATGGTTAGCTGGACCGTGGTCCGGCATCAGCGGAAAGTAATGTCTGTTAAGTCCGCCGATTGTGGACCATGGCCTGGATCCTGATGCAGCATTGGGCGCAGCAGCCGGATTGGCTGCTGATGTGCTCATCTCCTGGAGGGCTGACGGCCAGGGGAACGTGGGGGGAGATGGGGGGGCTGTGCGGCCGCACATTGTGCTGCGCAGCCTCTCCC
>QEPC01015764.1:1437809-1452938 GCA_003113815.1 Sphenodon punctatus | reverse complement strand
CTGTGTACTTATTAGATAATCCATTTAGTTCATAGCATTTAGAATAGTTAATAGCAGTTAGATTTAGTGTAGATAGATATATATAATATTAGATAAAAAAATAAATAAAAAAACCTATGTAAAAACAAAAACAAAAGAAAAAAGAAAAGAAAACCATATAAAACCCCCAAAAATATAAAAAACAGAAAACCACCCATACCAACATTTCCCGAACGGCTGAACTGAACAGCCGAACAGCCTAACCGAACGGCCGAACCGAACAGCCAAACCCGGCGAACTAGCCGAACTGCCGAACTGAACGGCCGAACCGAACGCAACTGAACGGCCGAACCGAACGCAGTCAAACCGAACGGCGATCTGTTCGCCCATCCCTAGAAGAGAGCTAGTGTAGGGCAGAGAGGAGGAGATGAATGTGGTCAAAGCAATGGGTAAGGTGGGTGACTTTGGCAGCAGAGCATTGAACAGAGATAAGGGGGTATGTGAGATCAGAGTAGGGGGGAACTGGTAAGGATGAAGCTGCAGTAGTGATGGTGAGAGATGACTAGAACATGAACTAGGGTTTTTACAGTAGAAACAGTAAAGCAGGGCCAGATTTTAGCAATATTTTCAATATAATTTCAATATTATTTTCAACTATCTAGAAAATATATTTCTACTTCTATTTAAATGACTTTTATTCCTGATTGTGGGTAACAACAAAAAAAGAATACATATAAGTTTTGAGCAGAAAACCTGCCTAAAGAATCAAAGAAGCCGAGTCTGTGCGTGATTCACATTGGCCATTAAGACTTGAAAATCCCACCTATAAAATCTTGAAGAGGAAGAGAACACTGGCCTCCTTGGCAGCATTGTATCCAAATTGAAAAATGACTGCTGCTTCTGCACGCAGTATACAGAAAACAAAATGATATCTCCTTTCTGCTCCACAAATACGGGAACCACAGAGGCATCAGTCCCATGCAACCCCATTATCAGTTAGTGACAGGAATGAACTGGGTCCTAGCTAACCTTGGGGAAACTTTAAATTATAATCCTGATCCAAACACAGTATAACCTCCCATATCTGGACAACTCATGTGACAATTTATTTCTCACCCTCTATTTCTATCCCTCCTCCTCCCTCCCTTCCTTCCAACCCTCTGTTTCCAACCCTCCCCTCCTTCCTGCCTTCCCTCACTCACCCTGTTTCTACCCCTTGACTCTCTCCCCACATCCACCCTCCCATTTCTACCCTTCCACTCCTCCCTGCCTTACCCTACCCTCTGTTTCTGCCTGCCTCCTTCCCTGCCTTACCCCCAACCTGCCCACTCCATTTCTACCGCTCTTCTCTATCCCTTCCTCCATTTCTACTTCTCCCCTGCACCCCGACCTTTCCCCCCATTCACCCCCGGTTTCTACCCCTTCCGGTCCTCCTCCAACTGTTTCTACCCATCGCCTCCTCCCCACCACCCCGTTTAACCATAAGAACTTAAGCAGTGCCATACTGGGTCAGGCCAAATGTCCATCGAGCCCAGCACCTATCTCCAACAGCGGCCAATCTCGGTTGCTTGGAAGCAGTGCCCAACATGTTACGATGGGACAATCCATTCCCTGTTGTTCACTCCCAAGAATAAGAGGTTACATTCCCCAAACTTACCTAGCAAATAGCTGTTAATGGACCTATCCTCCAGAAACTTGTCCAACCCTTTTTTAAACCTAGCTATACCACTGGCCTTGACCATATCTTCTGGCACAAATTCCAGAAAATTGTACGCTGAGTGAAAAAATATTTTTACTTATTTTAAGTCTCGTACCCATTAGTTTCATGGAGTTGCCCCTAGTTCTAGTACTAGTTGAAAGGGTAAATAACCATTCCCGGTTAACTTGTTCCACCCCACTCATGATTTTATACAGTTCTATCATATCCCCTCTCAGTCATCTCTTCTCCAAGCCAGTCAGTCAGTTTTTATTCAGCGTGGCCTTTGGCCATTGCTTAAATAACACATAACACAACATTTAATAATAATAATAATAATAATAATAATAATAAAACTCTTAAAAACGGAGTAATCTCATATACAAAATCCCAAGATAGGGACTACTCAGACCAATAGCATAAAATACAATATAACAGAGTATGTCTCAAATACCCTATTACCAGTTACAAAGTCACAAATAATTAATCCATTTAATTTACCCAAATAAAATGATTGTCCTAATGACAATACAAACTCCAGGAGAGAATCCAAGGTTTGTGCGTCAAATAATGTTTAATATACTTATACACACCCAAGAAAAACAGGGCTCACCTTGTTCTAATTTCCAATCTATCCCAAGTAGATTTCATTGGGTGATTAGAGTTCGTCCAAAATGGGCTTAAATTTAAAAAAGTTACTCCTAATGTGAAAGGCCTGAATTAAAAAGAGCGCAAGATTCTTAATAGTCCAGTACTCCAAGCTATCCAACAAAAAGATAAGTGACTCATACTCAGTCCTCCCCGGAATTTTATCCAAAATGGGAGCCAAATATTGCTCCCTTGGTTGAGCATAAAGATGACAATAAAGAATTATATGGCCCACGGTTTCTGTTGTAATATTATCATAGGGACAAAGCCACTCATCAAAGGGAACTCCCTCCCTACGACCCTCCAGTACCCTGGAGGGGAGGGCGTTAACCTGGGCACAAGCAATGAGGTTCTTACCTCTCGCTGATATCGCAGAATCTAAATAATGAGCTGGGCACCCCAAATCCGGCAGCAAGGAAGAGTAAGCTGTCACATGAGGGGATGCAGTTACCCAAGCAACTTCATTCTGTCTAACTATATCTCGTGATGTTTGGATCACTTCCCCCAGAAGCAAAGCTGGAGACTTATGACATAAGTACTCTTTGGACATGCCCATTTGCATCAAACCCTGCTCTATTTTGGACCACCAAGGGCTGTTGAATAGGTCATTCCCCAACTCTTTAAGGAGCTCAGAGCATTCATTTGTCACCAATTTGCACCAGAACTTAAGAGATCTTTCAACAGCCGCCTGTTGCCAACTAAGTTGGCCAAACTCCAGTCTGATAACAGAGTGGGGAGTTCCATTTGGGATGCCTAATAGGCTCTGCAGAAATTTGGCCTGTACAGAATTTATTGTATAGGACAAGAAGGGGGCCCAGAGTTCTGCACCATACAGGACCTGGGCCTTAACCTTCCCATTATGTACCGACACTGCAGATCCTATTGCACTCCTGCCTGCCCGCTTAAGGAAGTCCAGTATGGCTCAGGATGTCCCCTTAGCAACAATTACAGCCCTCCTAACATGTTCGTTCCAACACCCTGACTGATGGAACAACATCCCCAAATACCGGAAACTATAGACTTGCTCTACTGGGTTACCAGCTATACTCCATATTTGTATCCTCTTTTTAAAAAAAAAATACCATTATTTTGGATTTCTGAAAGTTTATTATTAGTTTATGAGTATGACAGAATGATGCAAAGATGGACAGTTGCCTGAACAAACCAATCCTGATTTGTGATAATAGTGCTGCATCATCCACATAAAACAAACAGCCAATGGTTCTAGAAGCTAATTTAGGGGGGAACAAATTAGTTTCCGCAAGTAGGGGAATGACATCATTCACATAGATGTTGAACAGGGCAGGAGCAAGGACACATCCCTGTTTAACACCGGCATATGTGAGAATAGGCTCGGTGAGATGACCCAATTGATCCACTTTAACAGACAGTGAAGAATTTGAGTAGAGGGAACAGATCAATGAAAGTAATCTCCTATCTATTGTAGATTTATAAAGCTTATCCCATAAAATAGTCCTATCGATGGAATCAAATGCTGCCTTCAAATCCAAGAAGGCAACAAAAAAAGACCCATTAAGGGCTCGATATTTGGATATCAAATGGTCCAGTATACCACAATGTTCTAAGGTAGAACGCCCTACCTGAAAGCCTGCCTACTCCAGGGCAATAGCCTTGGACTCTACCATCCATGTAGTAAGCCTATTCAATAGCAACTTGGCGTACACCTTTCCCACTACACTCAACAGGCTGATTAGCCTGTAATTGCCTGGATCTTGACTTGGCCCCTTTTTGTAGATGGGAATGATGATTGCCCTGTCCCAGCCCTCCGGGATAATCCCTGAAAAATTAATGGCTGTAAACAGGGTAGCCAAGATTGGCAACCACCAATCTCTAAATGCTTTCATGAACTCTATTTGAATACAATCCAGCCCAGGAGCCTTAGAGTTCTTAAAGGAGTCTATCAATGCCTCTACCTCTACTTCCTGCACAGGAGGCCATTCAGGCATACCCTCAAGACCAAAAGATGTATTATCTAACTGGGTTAATTTTTCACCTGAATTGTATAACAATCTAAAATGGTCAGTCCAAGTCTGAGGTGAAATCGGAAATATCGGGGACCTTATCTCCCGCTTAATCGAGGAGTTTACTAGGCACCAAAACTTCTTCGAGTCTTTAGATTGTACTGCACTTAGTAAACTGTCCCAGTGGGCATCAGAGTATAACTTATTTTTCCTTCTGACCAGCCCTCTATTTTCTGTCCTCAAGGAGAAGTATGAGGGGGGCAAGATGGATGTATCCCCCGTTCTATAATGTAGATAGACTGAGGTCATCTTGGCTTTGGCCAGCTGGCACTCCCTGTCAAACCATGGCTTGTTTCTTCCTAGATAAGGAAAAGAGGACTTCTTGGCAACAGTTTTAAGAAACTGGGAGAGGTAAGTTGAGATGTAATTATAAGACTCCACTATCTCAGACCCAGTTGTAGAGCCAAGCAATTTATCTCTTTGCTTGTTAAATAAAGGACTAAGAATGCAGGAAGCCAAATGGTCTACTACTGAGTCATCCCATTTGGGAGCCTTATGAATTATCAAATCGGAGATGTCCATCTTGTTGCTAGCCAGTCCATTGGGAGAAGGAGGAGCAACTGTCAATATGAGGGCCACGGGGAGATGGTCCCCAGACAGTCCTTGTCAAATGTATAAGTCATTTATGCATGGCAGGGAGGATAGTGATACTAAAAAATAATCTAACACACTGGAGCCCATCCTTCCCAAAAAGGTAAACTCTCCGACAGTGTCACCAAAGCCAGCCCCATTCAAAATACAGAGGCCATGACTAAGGGACAGATTTGCCAGTCTAAGTCCAGAGGAGTTGATCTGGAGGAAGTCCTTAGAGACCCTAGGCTTTAATACTTCTAAGGGGTCCGCTATAGGCAGTTCACAGTCTTGCATTGAAGTCTCCTGCCAAAATTACCAGCCCATCAGGGTATTTGACAGACAAGCTTTCTATAAAAGACTCCAAGGTAATCCAACTAGTTTTCCTATATGATCCGGCATTGCAAGGTGGGATATAAACATTAACAATTATTAAAATAATGGAGCTGATTTGAAGAACCAAAGCCATTGCTAGTGCTGGAGACAGAGCAAGTTCTATAACTTTAAACAAAATTTCCTGAGAGACAAAGCAGTCCAGTCCCCCGCATGGACGTCCTCTGGTATGATAAAAAGTGGCTGGGAGATCATAGGCCTGATAACCTGGTAACATAAGCAGGCCTTGAGTCCATGTCTCCTGGACTAATATTATATGATATTTCTTAATATAAGAAATAAATTCTGGATCATCACAATGTCTAGTCCTGCCCGCTATGTTCCAAGAACATAATGAAATCGTACCTAGGACTGGGGTAGATGGCTGTCATGGGAGACTGGGGGAAATAAGGCTCACCCCATCCACAGAGACAAATGCCCCACTATACTCAACAAAGGGCTCTTGGATGGTAGGAGGGACCTGAATAGAGTCAATTGATGGATTCAGTGGCAATGAAGTGGGGCCCGCTAAAAGGGGTATCACCTCCTGTACATGGTCCTGACTAAACTGGGAGGAGACTTGCTCAGAACTTATAAGCGGCGCACCTTCACCAAGGAGCCATTGGGGTTGATGTATAACAGTATCCTCCAAATCAGAAAGATCAAAATAGCCGGAGACTCCGCTCACGGAGTTTCCTTCCAAGGTATTCTCCTTCTCTAATATTTGTCTCTGTAATGAGCGAAGTGTAACAGCAGGATATATCCATCAAATCCGGGGAGCCTGTTTGGTCCAAGGTCTGCAATTCCTGGTTATAAAAGGACTGCATTGCCTCAGAAGCCTGGACTACATCTGACTTCCTTAATTCTTGCTGATGTCCAACTAAAAGAGCCCTGGCTAAGGTGTTTTCGACCCTGGAAATATAGACTCCCGTTGCTCTCAGGCAGGATCTAGCTCTCCATATCCTATCCTGAGTGCCTTCCTCGCTGAATTCCATTTCCCATCTATGAAATTTTCCTCTACTCAGGAGGGGTTTCCAATCTACCACTTCCTGGGGAGATATTTCCTTCATCAATAATCCTCGTAGGAACTCCAAAAAGCAATCTAAATCCATAACTCCCTTCCTAAAAAAACCAAAATTTCCTTTTGTAATTAAAATGAAAAACCAAAGACAGTGCCCATCTATTCTTAGTCTCCTGGGGCCAAATCTTAGGCAGTCCAGGATCCCTACTGAGGGGATCTGAGTCATGTTGACCTAAACTAAGGGGCTATTGTCTCGGCCCCTCCAGCGGAAAGGCATTACCAGGATCTCTTTTTCCCAACAAATCAGCAGATCCAGAGGGGGTTAAAAGTTTCCCTTGCTGTGTGTCGAGCTCTTCCGGTGGCTCTGGGTCAACTACCCCTCCACATTTAGGCACAGGGTTAGCTAACTTTCCCAGATGTGGATTCTGCGTTTACGTGGATACATCTCTTTGCGTCAATCCACTACACTCCCGAGCATCCGCCTTCCCAGTCCATGCCTGGAATTCCAGCCACAAGCCCCCCACCAATATCTTCATAGCCAGGAGAAGATCATAGGTATGCAGTATCTTCTCCTCTACCTCCTTAAAATGTGTGTCAATATCTGTTTCAAACCTTACATCTAGATCATTGACCTTACGGTTTAGGAGGTTAAGATATTTCTCCAAGTTCGATGGAGAAGGGCACGTCGCTGACCTGGCCTGGCCCGGCCCCTGGATCGAGTTTAACACTGCTGGGGTTTCGGAGGAGGTCCTAGCTCTTTCCTCAGCTGAGCAGGGTTGAAAAAAATGTGTTCGCTTCGTTTGACTGAACAGAGGAGAACAGGGGCTGTGTAATCCCTTCTCTATCTGCCCTATTTCATTTGCCAGTAGGGAGTGATAAACTCCACTTTATCATGCTCTTTCCCTTGGGCCATTGAAGCTCCTGCTTGGGAGCTAGCAATAACACATGGGAGAGCTTCAGGCATCTTTCTCTTGTGGGTATTTGGCTGGAAGAAATGTGTAAGCTTAGCTTGGTTAAATGGAGGAGGACTAACAGCCTCCTCAGCCTGAGAGAGCTCTTCTACCAGAGGTATGAAATTACGTAGTGCTCTGGACCTGAGCTGCATTCTTACACCAGGGCTTCTTCTACCAAACCCCAACAAAATGTCTCAAAGTAGCCACAACTCACCACCCTCTTCTCTGTTATAGACAGAAGTTCCACACACAGCCCCACTCTCCGTATCCCACCCCCCTAGCAGCCAAACTGTATATACAAATATAATTTGCCAATCACACAATATAAGGGAGCACCCAGATTTCCAAGGGCAGGCAATAACATCAAACTATAGCAGAAGAAGCTCCTACCAACTGGATAGAACTGAGTCCCTATAGTCCTATTCCGGAGAGAAATCGCAGGAAATACACCAGCCGTCCACAGACTGACGGCTTTGATCTTTACTGCTCGTAGGACCTTTTCAACCAAGCGGGGAAAGGCAATGGATGATCAAGGCTGAGCGATACCGGGTGGTTATCCCTTCTTTCTCCTGAGGAGAGCGGGGAATTCCCAGGTGAAGACTGCAGTGGCAGCATGAAATGGATCCAGCAGTCGTGAGTTCTGCAACGCTGTTGGTCCTGTAGAAAAGCCCCCGGGAACCCCGGCCCAGCTAACGGCCCCAGCCAACAGCTGACACCCTTTAGGTGTCGCCCTTTGGGCTGGCACCCGAGGGCTGGTGCCCACAGGGCCCCGCCCTTGGAGATGTTACCTGGGGGAGGGGAAGGACAAGCAGAGTGGCAGCAGCTTCCTTCAATCACCAGGAGCCTCAATCCCCCCAGCACCAAACACACAGTCTGCAGCTTGGCTACAGGGCCCCGCCCTTGGAGATGTTACCAGACAACACTCACAGCCTTCCTTCTCTTCTGGTTTTTCTATTTTGCAGTCTTTGCCCAGGTGCAGAAATAAATTGCCCAACAGCAGCAGGAGCAGGCAGGCAGAACTCCCTGAAAGGCCAAGCTGAAAAGCCCCAACTTATTCAGCTTCTCTTCATAAGGGAGTTGTTCCATACCCCTTATCATTTTTGTTGCCCTTCTCTGTACCTTTTCTATTTCTACTATATCTTTTTGGAGATGGGGCAACCAGAACTGCTCACAATATTCAAGGTGTAGTCACACCATAGATTTATATAGTGGCATTATGATATTTTCAGTTTTATTCTTGATCCCCGTATGAGTAATTCCTAACATTGTGTCTGCTTTTTTGACAGCTGCCACACACTGAACTGAGGATTTCAATGTGTTGTCCACAATGACTCCAAGGTCTTTTTTCAGGGTGGTAACTCCTACTTTAGAACCCACAATTGTATACATAAAATTGGATGGTTTTACCCTATGTGCATCACTTTGTACTTGTCCACATTAAATTTCATCTGTCATTTAGATGCCCATTCACCCAGTCTTGTAAGATCCCCTGCAATTCTTCGCTGTCCGCTCATGTTTTAACTACCTTGAATAACTTGGTGTTGTCTTCAGATCTGATCACCTCACTCTTTACTCTCGTTTCCAGATCATTAATGAATACATTAAACAATGCCGGTCCCAGTAGAGATCTGTGGGGGTGCTCCACTATTTACTTCTCTCCATTGTGAAAACTGGCCTTTTAGTCCTACTTTTAGAAAAGTGCTATTTTTCCTATCCTTTAACCAGTTACCAATCCACAATAGGACACTGCCTCCTATCCCATGACTTTTCAATTTCGTGAAGAGTCTCTCATGAGGAACCTTATCAAGCACTTTCGGAAAATCCAGATACACTATATTAACCGGCTCCCCCTTATCCACATGCTTATTCACACCCTCAAAAAATTCCAATAGATCAGTGAGACATGGGGTGAAAACAGACATGACGCTAACCACCCTTTAACCACCCTTGGTGGTTATTTATGCATGTTGCAGGGCTGTATTGGTGCCCTATGCCTGTCTCTTATACACATCTAGATGTGTATAAGAGACAGGTATTCCAATAGGTTAGTGAGGCATGACTTCCCTTCCCTTTCCTAAATGCATGCTGACTCTTCCCCATTAAGCCAAGTTTAGCAATATGCGCCATAATTTTGTTTTTAATAATAGCCCAATAATGGCCCAACTGACTCTCTAGCGGGACTCTTGTTTCTGATGCACTTTAAAAAGTTTTATTATTAGTTTTTGTCTCTTTAGTGAGTCTCTGTTCAAATTCTTTCTTGGCCTGCCTTATTAACATTTTACACCTAATTGGCCAGTATTGATGCTGTTTCCTATTTTCCTCATTAGAACTAGCTTTCTATTTTTATAAAGGATGCCTTTTCAGCTCTAAGGGCGCTTTTAGACGAGACACTTTAATGTGGTTTTGTAAATGTGCATTTAAATAATGTGCATTTTTTAAAACCAGTTTTGAGCATCTTTGATGATCTGGGGGTGCCAAAACCGGTTTTAAAAAATGCACATTATTTAAAAACCACATTCAAAACGGTTTGGGTGTTTCCACGTTCACGGCAAATACACATTCAAAACGGTTTGGGCTTTTGCACGTTCATGGTAAATACACATTTAAAACGGTTTAGGTGTTTAAACGAGCATTAAAACAAGCACATTTTTTAACCATCATGTGCAAATGTGTCTCATTTAAAAGCGGCCTAATAGCCTCGATCACCTCACCATTTATCCACGCTGCAGATGTTTGGTCCTTTTACTACCTTTTTTTTATAATTGTGGAATACATTTCATTTGGGCTTCCAAGATGGTGTCTCTCCCTCCCTTCATCCCTGCCTACCCATGCCCACCCACTCCCTGCCTAAAAATCCTCCAGCCACTTTGGTCTCTGAACCAGCCTGAATCAGAATCTGGAATCTGAACATTGCAATGCAATGCAAACAAGAAATAAAATAATAATGCTGAAGTGACTTCACTGAATTTGGGTAGAAATTAGGTGTGGATGTTGATGTATAGTGGGAAGGAGTAGCACTGTATACCAGAATACAAATAACTTGTCTTATGTAAAGGGTCTGTTTTTTCCTTCCTTGGCCATCCTTCTTATCCATACTCATCCACTTATCCTCATGTTCCTTTATTATTGTAAGGACCTGCTGTCCAGGAGGAAGGTGGGTTGCAGAAAGTGGGTCCCTGGGCAAGAGCAGGTGAGGGTCAGGATTGGGTCCAGGCAGGAACAGATCAGGAACAGGTCAGTCAGATCAGGCTCCAGTCAAGGCAGAACAGATCAGGAACAGGATAGGGCAGCCTCAAGGAACAGGTCCATATCAGGCCCAGGTAAGAACAGGGCAGACACAGATCAGGCTGAGACAAACATGACCAGGAAATGGAGCATGTACATTAACTCACCCAGTTCCCTGACCCCTAAAGGTGGCCTTATCTGAGCCATGAGCCAAACAGAAAGGTGGGGAGCATGGCAACGGGCTGGATTCAGGACCTACCAGGCAGTTCCAGGACTCAAATCAAGTAGTGGAAAGGTGTTGCTGATAGCAAAACATTTAAATGTAAAATCAGACACCACCACCTTGGAACTCCGGGAGTGCCAATTTGAGGCCTTGCTCCTGACAATCATTCTGAGAAATCTGATATTTTGGACTTAGACAATATTTGGCAGCTAAAGGGTGTGTGTGTTACACTAGTTTCTAATTTGTACCACACAGGACTCACACTTAGCATAGCTAAGAGCAACAGGCTTCAGACTGTTTATATATAGGCCTGAAATGACAAATCACGTAAAATGCTGTTTCCGTTGGAAACAGGGCATTCGCCTTCATTCACGTGACATGGACACGTACCGTTTTCTCCACTATTTTCATCCTTTGTCATTATTTTTCACGAGTTGAACAGAGCTTCTACAGGGCTGATGCCATGCCCCATGGGCACCCTGCGTGCACCCCTAGGGGCTGTGAAGATGCAGAAGCTTTGACTAAGTGCCAGGGAAGTGCTGGAAATTGCCACAAAAGTACCGTAAAAGTGCTGTAAAACTATTGTAAAAGGCCTGAGAAGTCCCAGGAAGTGATGAAAAGTGATAAAAAAATGGCAGAAAGTGACAAAAATGATGAAAAATGCTGGAAAGTGACACAATTGATGGGAAATGATGAAAAATCGATATGGGCAATGGTGGAAGTGTGGAATCACGGGAGACTGGTGAAGTACGGACAAACACTCACAAGCACTCCTAAGGTTGGTATTTCCCTGCAGAACAGGAACACATATTCTTGTCTCAGCCCCAACTATAAGAATGGCTGATTTGGGACTAAATCCTTCAGCCTTTCTCTTTGGGATCCTTAGTCAGCCACAACTTTGACTAACATCTTTGAGCCAAATCCAGCACTTTGTAAGAACAGATGAAATTACATTTGGCATCAACAGCTGCTGCTGGGGCAGAAAATGCACTAAAATGTCATGTGGATTCTAGTCCACACAAAGTTCCAAGAAGTACTAACTAACTAAACTGCGTCAGACCAATGGTCCATTATTATTATTATTATTATTATAATAAACATTTATATAGCACCAGCCATGTGCCTGGTGCTGTACAGAACAAAGAAATAGATGCGGTCCCTGCCTGTGGCTTACAATCTAAATCTTAACCCAGTATTGTCACAACCTGACATGGCAACAGGGGTTTCAAATTTGGGTCCAAATCCAGCTCTTCCAGGGTCTCCGGCAGAGGCCATCCTGGCATGCTACCTGGACCCCTCCAAGCCCCCAGCGGAGGCCTCCCCCAGGTGTGCTACCAGAGGTCCTGAGATGGAGATGCTGGGGATTGAACCTGGGGCCTTATACATGCAAAGCACATGCTCTTACCACTTGAGCTATGCCCCCACCCTGATAATGGGAGCTATGCCGCCATTATAACATTTAATTTTATAAATTCAAATTTATAAAATTACCAGCTTAAAAGACTGATTCTTCTTCCTCTCACAAAAGATTCTTCAGGTGCCAGATCTCAATGTCACCAACAGGGAATATTATAGCAAAACATTTAAAAGTGAAATCAGAAAAAAAATGTAACTTCAAGAAACATATTTTTTTTTCTTTTACATTTTAACTGGAAGAGGAAATCTTAGCTCTGTCTATGCACTATGCTAATTTTAACTAGTCATAGGAGATTTCAATAGGAATATATACTTTCACTTTTGGATACCATTTTCTTTTTTGCATATGAGATTATGTAGATTAGTTCTGAATCCAATGCCGTGCTGACACTTTTTACAGTACACGATACCTCATTATTTGTTTAATTTCATAAAGTGCCAGCCACACACCAGAGTGTGCTATTTCCACCCCAAAACATTAGTATGTAATTGAGAGACTATTACCGCGTATGAAGTTACAATAATCACAGAAGCTTTAATTAGTTGCTTAAATGAGTGGCAAGTCATCGAACTCACCCAAAAGACTCTTCCCTCTGCTTAGTTTTTGAATCTTGTTCATCTCATTTTGGCAAGGGAGACCTAAAATATAATGTATGAGAGTTAGTTTCCAGATGGTAAGGGACAGTCTCTCCAATGACTGACTTCACTATTGACGTGAAATGCAGTCTATTGCACACCTGGGAATGAGATAACCCCATATGCTGATACTGTACAGCAGAACAAATTTATGTCATTAGCTTTACTAATTAAAAAATTCACAACACAGTATACTTAAAATAGCGTTTGGGGGCCATTTTGATTGTTAAACAGTTTTTTTCTTCACTTCACAAGACTGAACTAATGCCAAGTTTCTAATTTATTACTTACTAATAGAACTATTTCCACATTAGGAGCAAACAGGTTTACAAGCAATAACATAACCAATGTGCTAATAGCTTTTGAACCAAATCCTAGATTCCGAATCTACGCCACCTTTTGCTTATTTGCTTCAAGGGATACACAATACATGCATGGTTCTAGACATGGTTATTCAATGTCATTTCTCATCTGAGATAAAGACTTTACAATGAATGCAGTAGACTTTGAACTGCCAATTCAAAATGGATAGCAAAAGAGCTAAGCTGTAAGGAAAACATGGAGTTATTTAAAAATACTACACTTAACTGTGGAAGGACATGACCCATTGGTGACACAGTTTCTTATAAAATAGTTGCACGTAATTCCAGTATGATTTTGAAATAACAATCTGTATATGTCAGTGTCACGAGTCCGATCCCTTGGTGGGCGAGTTCCCGCAAGATCAGGGCCCATGATGCTCCATCAATGCCTGGTGTAGAGGCACAATGTTTCAGTTGCTTTTCCCACATACTATTTCTCAGTGTCTCCACCAACATATACATATAATACAGTCCCTCTAGGGTGTCTAAAGGCAGCAGGCCCCATGACAATAAATAATCCCTTTTCAAGGCTTCCCCCAGGGCACCTGGAAACACCAGGCCTCTGTACACCAGGTATGACTCTTCCCTTTCCTGAGATACCTGTGCAACTAGGAGCGTGTTCAGCTAGGTTCCATGTTCCTTGTTTGCCACCCCTGTTACTGGGCTTCCTGATTAAATAGCCATGACTGGACTATTCTTGCACTCAGGCTTGGGGCTAGTCACAGCTGCTAGTGGTTGTGTGCTGGCCAATCAGGGAACCAATCCTGCAACGACTCAGTACAGCTGGCAAGCACACTGCCAGAGCAGGATATAATAAATTACAGTGGCTTCCAAAGTTTTTGGACCAAGGAACCACTGTCAGTCCTTAAAATTTCTTGCAGCTCATCATGCATCCACTGGAAATGGCCACAGCTCAGTGCATTCTCTGGCTCCATGGAGCCTGGCTGGCTCCATGTGCACAATGTTGGTGGCTCTAGATCCCACCAGTGCTGCAGCCTTCTCCAGAGGGCAGACGAGTGAGGGATGGCTGCAATGTACACTACACAGGTTGGCTGTGTGGAAGCAGCACCTGGTGCATGCACATTATATATTCCACTGCTGCTCCTCCTCCTGGAGAAGGTCATGACTCGGTGCTGGTGGGGACAGAAGCCTGTTTTTCTGTAGCCAGTTCGATGGACCTACCACACAGTAGCTTTGTGGACAGCTAGTGGTCCATCAGCAACAATACTGAAGCTATTGCAATGCAGAATACATTCTGCAATTTCATTATATAAAATGTTAAAGTGTAATAACTATTCTTGGTACATCTATAGTATTTTTCATCCTGCATCCATAGCGGTGTGTGCAAATTGGTAAGCATTACGATGTCCACTCAACAAATGGGAAAACTGAGGCACCAGAAAATGAAAGCCAGAATACTCTAATTAGATGCTTGAAGTTAATTACCTAATTCCATATTTGGATGGTTGCAAAATAACTTGCCTCAGTTTCATAAATACCAAGCACCCACACTTACCATTGACTTTCATGGTAACTGCAGGTCACTGAAAACTCAATTTGTTATTTGGGTGCCTCAAGTTAGAAGTCCTTCCTCAACATTTCCTAATTCCCTGTGTTCTGTCAGTGTACATGATCATGCTTAGGATGCAATCCTGCACCATTAAAGTCACTAGGGGTTTTGCCATTGACTACAATGGGCGAAAGACTGTGCCCTCAGTGTCAGGCTCCAGGGGTGGAGCCAGGGAAAGGGGAGGAGAAAAGGGGCGGTAGGAAGTGGAATCAGATGACTCCAGGGACAGAGACAGGGAAAGGGGAGGAGCGGCAGGTAGAGCGGAGGGGGGATGGGGAGTAGGGAATCTGGGATGTCCCTTAGTACACACGGGGAAACCTCTCAGCCGCTCTCCAATACCAAGGAGATAGGGTGTTCAGCATGGATCCCAGCACTGCTGGTCTAAGAACGCCTACGGCTCATCATTGAGGTCAAGG
>QEPC01015764.1:1373162-1389767 GCA_003113815.1 Sphenodon punctatus | reverse complement strand
ACGGGCTTGGAGAGCAGGATGGATGGTGACTCCATCGATGCAGATGGACAGTTTAGAGGGAGAGGAAGGGGAGGGAGGAAAAATGAGGAGTTTGGTCTTGGCCATCTTGGAAAATTTTAGCCAATATCCATAAGGTTGTCAATTTTTTCTTGTTTTATGAGTATTCTCCATATTGTTTCTGGGAATGAACTGTCTCCTAATTTAATCAAGGGAGTTCATTGGGCTTTGTCAGGGATACAATTGTGTAGTTGCAATAGTATGTGCAGTTCTGGTCTCCCTTTCTGTAAAAGGACATAGTAACCTGGGAGTAACTTTGGCCTAATTTTTTGTGGAGGGGGTGGGGACTATATAAGCTCCACCCCTCATCTCTGGAATTGAGGGGGAAGGAAATTTACAAGGGATGAATCTCCCCTATAATTACTCTCCTATAAGTAGAAATGGAACTAGTGCAGAGTAAAGAAACAAAGATGATAAAAGGCATGGGACAACTTCTGTACGAGGAGAGCTCAACAGATTAGGGCTCTTAAATGTAGAGAAGATATGAGTAGATATAACAGAAATTTACAAAATTGTGAATGTGTGGAGCAAATAAGTAGGGAGCTGTTATTTACTTCTTCTCAAAATACTAGAACTGGGGGACACCTCACAAAACAAACTGGTAGCAGATATAAAAAAATTAAATGAAACATATATTTTTCTCTCAAGATACAATTAACCTGTGGATCTCATTGCCAGAGGATGTTGTGAAGGCCAAACACATTATTCGGTTTAAGAACAGCTTGGGTAAGTTCTTAGAGGCTAGGTCCATCAATAGCTACTAGTCAAGGTGATGAAGAGATGAGACCTCTTGATTGGGATTGGGAGATAGGAGTGAATAACACAATGGATCACTCCATTATGATCTGTTGTGCATTTCTCTGAAGCTTTTGAAGTTGTGGTCACTGTTGGCAACATGATGCTGAGATAGATGGACCATTAGTCTGCACAGTATAGCACTTAAATTCTTATGTAACCTTTTCCTATCAATCTTAAATAAGAGGGAATGTGTTTGTATTGGACAATCCACTTGCCAACTCTGAAGCCTTTTTCTGTTCTGCCATTTCTTTGTGCGTAGTATAGAGTAAAAGTCTTGGGCTTCTCCCTTATTATTAAGCCTTATTAGGCTACTGCTTATTCCAGAGTAAGTGGGACTATAATGGGGCTACTCTGGAATAAGTGGTTTGGTAGATTGTGGCCCTAACGTTTTATACTGAAATACGTCCTCCCACTCTCCTATAACTCAGAAATGGCTTCATGGACTTTTCTTACTTTTCTATTAAAAACTAAAACAAAAATGCCACCACCCTTGGAATGATGCCAGACTAGCAAAGGTTAAGACAAAGGGGGATTTTTATGAAAGTTACAAGCATGTAGAAGTGTTGGTTTACCATGGAAGACAAAATAAAATTAGCTACTGTGGACTTCTATTATTGCAAAAGCTTATATTTTATTTATCATTGTTATATTTATTACCACATACTCATCTTTAAGCTTATAATTTATTTATCACACACTACTTTATCCTTGCTTTTTTGCACAAGTAAGGGCAGAAGTCCTTAACTAATGAGCTAAGGCCACTGTGTTTTCCTTCCTCCAAAGGACTGAATTACTCCAAAATAAATGTATTTTCCACCTATTGCCCATTTTGTTTGGGCACGTCTAGAAAGGAAGATAGTGCTTGTTAAAGGTTGTTGTTTGGTACTGACACTTGAGATGAAGTTGTCTGTCTACAGAACAGACAGAAGTTGGGTAGTGGGCCGTGGCAGAGGAGGCTTAGTGATAAGTCATCTTCCCAAAGTGCTCAGTTCTGCCTTCCAAGTGTGGATGTGTGAGGGGGGAGGGGCACAGAGGGGTTAAGGAAACAATGGCTTTTTTTTTTTACACAAGGTGCACCCACTCATGCCCATGAAGGTCCGCTGTATGGGCATGTGCGGGTGCCGGCCGTGTGACTGCCACAGCGGGTGAGTGGGGGTGCGTGTGTGACCCACGCACTCCCACCCACTTCCATAGAAGGAGCAACTGGGGAAAACAGAGGTTGCTCGGTGTGAGGGCATGCATGGGGATGCATGGGGGAGGGGTGTGTGCCCATGTACACCAACCCCTCCCCCGCAGCAGCACACACACCCGTCCCCCCACAGCTGAGGCCTGTGGAAAAAGGGCCAATGATTTTGCAGGTGAGGAGTATTTAGAAGCAAGCTAACTACTCCCAGAAAGATTTGAATAACTACTTTTCTGAATAGATGGATCAATGATTCCCTATTGGCTAATAAACTTCCAAACATTTCTAAGGGAAACAAAGCTGCAACCCACAATACTCCCCTAACTCTGCCCTCGCCACCTGCAGATTCTTGTAGAGCACCTACAGAGAATCTTAATGGAGCTGACAGAGGAAACAGTGTAGAGGCAGCATTCCCATTCTGTGTAATCCAGGCTAATATCCTCCTCTGTAGTGGTGACAATGGGTATTTCAAATGTGACAGTGTTAGTTGCCAGTACCACACTTTGATCCTGCCTGGAGTGAGAGTCCTCACCCCGGGCAGGATCTGGTTCCACTGCTTAAAAACGTGTCAGTGGCCGGGGCTGGGGAGAGGTGTGTTCGCACGACCCTGCTCCCCGCGCTGCTCAGCACAGCCCATCCCACTCCATGATGGGTGGGTGCGGTGGCCTAAGAGGCTGCTGCGCCCACCTGAAAAAGCTCAGGTCACTAGAGTGGGCCATCATATGTGATGGCCTGCTCTACCACGGTCCAGGGATGATTTCCCGGGCCCGTGGCAGGGTTAACTCTGAGTTGTGAAGTGGCAGGGAGTCAAACTCACAACCCGGAGTTAATGCTCCCACCCGAGTGTTTTCTCCCACCCACGGTTAACATCTGGCAGGTGGGAACAAACGTGACACCACCACGGGTGGCCATGCCAGGGTAGGTGTGGTAGCATCATGTCTGAAAAAAACCAATATGATTGTCAGTTCTTTGGTGAAACTGATGTGTATCATTATACTACTACAGGAAAAAGTGAACTGTGAAGATAAATGTATAGCTCCTTTTCATTACTCACGAGTTACCTATCTTGGTCACTGGCTTATGTATTCTGGGGAGGAGTTTATACATCCTGTATCCTCTTCCAAAATTAAAAATTAATAGCATCTAATCAATTTCTAACAAGTATTGACCCACTGGAAACTGGTTTTTATGGCAATTTTGTGTTCTAAGTCAATTTTGGAGAGAAATAATTGGCAATGTAGTGTATCCAGAAAGAAAAGTTAGTGGTGGTGAGGTAAAGTATAACAGATGAGCAGGTCATCTATCTCTTTAGAGCTTTTCCCATGGGTTTTTCCTTTCCACCCTCCATATATAAATATGGCTTTGACTGCATATTATATAAAAAAAATAAGATTCAATAGCCTCGAGTGAAGTAATCTATCCGCACGGCACAAGCCTGAAGCTTGTGAAATATTTATTTTGGGGCACAAGAAGTCCTAAGATGCGTAGGACTGGAACTCTGGGCTACTCAGTACACATAACTATGCCTCACTTACATCTTCACTGCTTGCTCTATGGGTGGAAAGAGCGTCATGGACTTTAATTCAATAAGTCACAGAGAAAAATCAAAGAAAATATCCTGTAGGGATATTTTACTTATTCAGATTTGTGTACTTTCAACTAAAAAGACAACTTGGCACACCAAGGAAATACATGGCAAGTCAAATGGACTGAAGGGGTGCTCTATCAAGGCAGCTGTCAGACTGAAGAGACAATTCGGCAAGGTGTTGGCTTCCCAATGGAGCTGAGGGTGTTCAGCTCTCTACAGGAGGCCTCTCAACACCAGGCAAGAAGGGGTCCTACGTGTATTACCATTAAAAAGAAAGAGAACAAATTGAACTGTAAACCTGAATAACAGCAGTTTGAATCCTTTGAATCACAGAATTAGAATCCTTGGGTGGGATTCTTAGTTGACGCACTACTAGATTGAAGCTTCAACACATTAACATACAAACACCACAGGTGTGATCAGACATCCCTTGAACACTTGCTTAGTTATGGACAGGTTACAAGGGGCAGTGCTGCACTACAACCCTGCTCTGATACACCTCTTGTGGTAGAACCCTTGCGCTGGAGCTACAAATAGCTATTTCCACAGTGGGTGTTACCAGACGGAAATCCATTGTGTATTGAAATTGCTGATATCTTCTGAGGCATGTGCTGGTTTTACAGACATTTATGCCACTGTATATATTTTCACACCTATCTGGTAATCTCCTTAGTTATTATTATTAGCAAGTATTTATATAGCGCAAGCAATGTACCCGGTGCTTTACAAAGTAATAGAATAGGCACAGTCCCTGCCTAGGGCTTACAATCTGAGAGACGGGGATGGGGGTGGGGAGACGAAGGGAATGGGAACAGAGGGAGAGACAAGGAGTGTAACATTCATGAAGATGCGAGGTCCCAGGTGCACGCGCTTGGCTTGGTTACATCAAGAATGATGGCTGGCTGGTCTGTGTGGTGAGGATATGAGTATACAGACCTCAGGTAACAGATTGTACTGGATGGAGGGTATCAGCAGGAGTTAGGTGAGGGGACTGAGGAGTCAGGGAGGGCAGAGCAGAAGAGGTGGGTCTTGAGGAGGGATTTGAAGGTACGAAGGGAGGGGGCGAGGCAGATGTGGGCAGGGAGGGAGTTCCAGGCATGGGGGGGCAGCTAGGGAGAAGGGACTAAGGTGGTTAGGGGAGCAGGGGAGGTGCGGGAGGGCAAGAGAAGGGATAGAGGAGGAGTGGAGTTCACGGACTGGAGTACGGAGGGAAATTGGCGTAGAGAGGTAGGGGGGAGCAAGGTTGTGAAGAGCTTTATAGGTGAAGACTAGGACCTTGTGCAGGATTCATTCAGGAAGGGGGAGTCAGTGAAAAGAGGAGAAAAGGGGCTGCACGTGGTCAAAGCGATGGATGAGATGGATGACCCTGGAAGCAGAGTTTTGGACAGAGATAAGGGCAGAAAGGTGAGAGTGGAAGAGGCCAGTGAGAAGGAGGTTACAGTAATCAAGATGAGAGATGACCAGGGCATGAACAAGGGTTGGCAGAGGAGACAGAGAGAAAAGGGTGAATCTTAGCAAGGTTATGAAGGGAGACGTGACAGGATTTGGCAACAGAGTTGATGTAGGGTTTAAAAGAAAGGGGTGAGTCAAAGATGAAGCCTAAGCTACAGGGTTCGGGGACAGGAAGGTTGGTGATCCCGTCGATGAGGATTGACAGGGAAGAGGGAAAGGAAGGATGAGGGGGGAAGATAAAAAGTTCAGTTTTAGCCATGTTGAGTTTGTTGATGTCCAGGTAGAGATGTCAGAGAGACAGCTGGTAAGGCAAGCTTGAATAGATGGAGAGAGAGAGAGAGAGAGAGAGGGAGTAGAGAGATCGAGTTGAGTGTCATCAGCTGAGAGGTGATATTGGAATCCATGGGAGGCAATGAGTTTGCCATGGGGCAGGGTATAGATAGAGAAGAAGAGAGGGCCAAGGACAGAGTTTTGGGGAACACCAACCAAGAGGGGAAGGGAGGAGGAGGTGGAGTTGGCAAGAGACACATTGAAGGAGCAGTCAGAGAGGTAGGAGGAGAACCAGTCGAGGACGGAGCCATGGAAGCCAAGGGAGTGAAGTGAGTTCAGCGAGAGTGAGCGGTCAACAGTATCGAAGGCAGCAGAGAGGTCAAGGAGGACAAGAATGGAGTAGAAACAATTAGATTTAGCCACAAGAAGATCATTGGTGATTTTAGCGAGAGCAGTTTCAGTAGAGTGAAGGGGGCAAAAGCCAGATTGGGGGTCAAGGGAGGAGTTGGTGGAGAGGCAGTCGAGGCAACAGGAGTAGACAACATGCTCAAGAAGCTTGGAAGCAAAAGGAAGGAGTGAGACAGGATGGTCAGAGGGGTCAAGAATGGACAGTCAGAGGATAGGAGAAACATTGGCGTGCTTGAAGGCAGAAGGGAAGGAGCCAGTAGAGAGGGAGAGGTTGATGAAGTGCAGGAGGGAAGGAGCAACAGTGGAAGCAATGGAGGTCAGGAGTCGGGAGGGGATGGGGTCAAGGGTCCCCTCCCAAAAGCATTTGGCCAGAAGTTGCCCCTTGATTCAAAGAATTCCTATGGTATCTCAGGCACCCACAAACCAGAAGTGGGGAAGCAGGCATATCTGCATGTAATAACAGCAGCTATGTGCTCTCTGTAATCATGCTTTCTGGGACCACAATCCATGTTAAGCATCAAAACCTGTTTCTACAAACAGACATAGCAGGCAAATGCATGTTTAACCCTCAAAGAAGTGGCTAGCATTACCTGGTAACACCCATGCTTGTGTTGCAGGAATCTTCTTGCAGCCACAGATGGGGCTTTTACAACCCCTTACACCACTCCAGCTATTCTGCTCACTAAAAGTGGTAGGAGGACCTACCCCTTTGTAAATGGCAGTAGACAATAAGGCAACACATGTTGAATAAACAAAATGGGACTAGATTAAAAGTTTATGGTCCAAGCAGGGAGCCCAGAGTCTATTCAGAACATACTTTCAAACAACAAACATGTTCAAAGAAAAGTGGGTTTGGTTCATGAAGGACAAAATCAAAGACGGGCTACATTTCTACAGAATGTTAAACACAATCAAGAGTTCAGTCACTAGAAGAACAAGCACCAGGAACCCAGGCGTGGATTAATAACTTATGGTACCTTTTCTCAATGGAGAAAGCGGTCGCCACTCAAAAAGGCAAAACAAAAGATTTCAACGCGAAATGGTTCCAATGCTTGGAACACATGCAAAAACCTGACACTGAGGAAGATCAACGAGCCTACTTGTTTGACTACCTGATATGACTGGGAAAAGACAAAGGGACACTTAAGATGTTACTTGGACTAAAAGTTGTACAAAACTAGAGTAAAGATGGCGGGGGAGGGAGGGAAGGGAGTGGGGGATGTGGTAAATGAATAAGAACTGAAGAACTAAAACTGAGAACTACAATGTAATAACTGAACTTTGGGAGGGGGGCGGGACGGAAAATCTTTAATAAAAATATTATTTTTTTTAAAAAGAAGAGTTCAGTCACTTCTGCTGGAAACACTGGGTGAAAACAGACATGACGCTAACCACCCTTTAACCATCCTTGGTGGTTATTTATGCATGTTGCAGGGCTATATTGGTGCCCTATGCAGCCCTACAACATGCATAAATAACCACCAGGGGTGGTTAAGGGATAGTTAGCATCATGTGTGTTTTCACCAATAGAGATGTGTCCTGTATTGTTCCTATTAAAATAACAGGAACCCATGCGTATCAATGAACTGTACCTGCTTGCATTCCTCTAGGGGCAAGAATGACACAAAAAGTGTAATCAATTCAAATTGACAATAAGGAAAATTGTCTCATTTTTGTATTTCTCAGGAATATCTACAGTGACAATCAGGCATTGTCTAAGGAACACATTCAAATTGGTAAAATGTGTATATTTAAAAACAGTATAACAACACACCATTTTAAAAAGTGTGATAGAAGCAGTTTCTTCCCATTGTGTGGGATCTGACAAAAGATAATGCTTATCTCATATATTTAAATGGTATATTTGTATGATTATTCTTCATTTGCCAAGAAAATGCAGCCGTTTTTGTAATGCTTTTTCTGACAAACAGACCATTGCTACATTTTATCTCTGGATATGTCTACAAATTTCCTTACTCTTTGGGAGAAAACCGACACAATGAGAGCCTGCTATGGCCTGTCTGGGGCAGAGACTCACCGCCGTGACTGTTTCTCGACTGTCAGAGGTGGGTCTGCTCCTGACCTGACCTGGGTAGGCGTCTGGCCTGGATGTGGTCCCCTGGATGATTCTGGGCCTGCAGCCCAGGCCCAGGGCTGCCCAGGTAGACCAATGTGGGTCATAGTGGGCCAGCGTGTCTGTTCCTGCCGCTACTCCCCCCCCCTGCTGAGGATGAGGGGCTGCTATGGCTGGAGGCAGGACACCGGGGGCACACTGGTGGAAAGGCTGCCCAGCTGCACATTTGCTGTCTTCCCCCATCAAGGTTTGGGGGAGGTTCGCTGGCCAGCCTGGTCAGGTGCACATCCATTTAGTACCCTGACCTGACATGGGCAGGGGCGTCCCCTCTCTTCATGCCGTGTAGTAAGCGTGCCGGCTGCACATTTGATTTCACCCTAACTGCCTCTGTGTTTAAACCAGTATGACTGACTGTAAAAGTAAAAATATTGTATTCTAGCATCCCCCTCAACTGTTTCCTGCAATTTAGTTCTGCTCTCAGATATGTTGTGTAATGCATGGAATATTGTAAAATCAACCACAGCACATCTTCCTACCTAGATATCCACCTGAAATTGCATTCTTCAAATGGTTTACTCCAGAGTTGTCCCCCTAAACAAGGGCATAGCTAGTTGGAAAAGGCGCTGGTGTAGATAATGAAACCACCCCCCCCCATCAAACCTAAGGACAGAGAATGCAGCTGCATTGGGAGTGTGAGCCTCCCAGGTCTTTGGGCCCTGGTACAACTGCACTGTCTGTCTCTATTATAGCTCCACGCTTGCCCTTGAAGCCAATGGGAAGAGTAGTCTGCAGCAAGGACTGTCTGTAGCCTTATGCATCTGAAGTCGGAGTAATCCCTGCTTGTGCTTAATGCTGAATCTATTCTCACTTGGAAGGTCAGACTAAATTTGTCCTCCAGCTTATATTAAGTGCAAATCAGTGTAATGTTGTAGGCATTCTCTAAGAAACACCTTCAAATTGGTAAAATGTGTATATTTAAAAACATTATAACACACCATTAAAAAAAGTGTGATAGAAGCAATTTCTTCCCATTGTGTGGGATCCGACAAAAGATAATGCTTACCTCGTATATTTAAATGATAACTTTTGTATGATTGTTCTTCATTTGACAAGTGCTTTTCTGGCAAACAGACTATTGCTACATTTTATCTTTGAATATGTCAACAAAGTTCCTTACTCTTTGGGTGAAAACAGATGCTTATAGGGTGCCTAAGAGTCAGTACTCTCTCTGGAATCTAATGGGGTTCTTTTATAGAGCAATGGGATATATTTACATATACCTAAATCCACTGGAACCAAAACTTTTGTTTGAAGTTCAAGGCATTAAATCTCAGAATTGGTAAATCTCACTCAGTAGCACTTTGCCTTCCCTTGAGGCAGTTTCCTGGGCTATCGCTTCGAGTAGAGGAGGGGCCTGCGACCTGTTAAAGTAGGGATTCTGGGCTCTCAGCGAATGGGAATGAAGGGTCTCTTTCGCTTGGTCCGTGGAATGTCTCGCTGACGTGTGTGTGTGTATAAACATTGACCCTGCAACCCAAATTTCAAGTTCAGTTCCTAATTCTGATAAGATGCTAGGCTTGTTTGTGCAAATCTCTTTACACTAGTGGAAATTACACATACGGAACCACAGGATAAATTACCCTCTAAAATTTCCAACTGAGATACTGGACTTTTGACATGACTTTCCTAATTAGCCAAAGCATTTACTGCTGATATTTCACTAAACCAGCATAAAGCCATTTTGCAATAGCAAGAAGAGAAGTATTATGGCTATACTACTCATGAAGAAGAAAGAAACCATCCTTCATTACATTATGGGAAAGGTATTTGTCCAATTACAAACATACCTTGCTGATCCTACAAATGAAAGTTTCATTTACAACCTCTCTTGTGACCTGCTAATATGTCATGTCAAAGTTGTACCCAGATAGCTGTCATACAGCATGCTCTGGATTCGGTGGCTAGCCTTCCACAGAAATGATGCCTATCTTGATAACAACCTCTGATCCTCCTGTCACTTATTATGCCCAGTCCTGTAAATAAAGCAGGCAACATGAAGATAGTTGTCATAGCTATGAGATGAATAATGAGCAGCTAAGTTATTGTGCAGAGGAAATAGGCTCTAATCTGCAGCTTACACAAAAATGGTGCATTTAAAAGACAAAGCTCAGATAAAACAGTGTAGACACAGATTGAGGGCAAAGCTGTGTGTGGAGCATCTCAGTGTGATACTTTCATGGAACGTATTTTCATAGCTCAGCATGTCAGATGCTTCAGTGTTGGTGTTAATGAATGACATGAGAACCCTGAAAGATTTGGCAGTTCAGTTTCAGCTACGCACTCAGAAGTCTTGATGTTAATCTGAAGCTTATCCAAAGCACGCAAGTCTCTTGGGTCTGCAAAAGGGAGCACGATCTGTAATGAGAATTTGGCTGTTTTATTTTGGGTGCTGTCTGGAATCAGGAGGCACAACATGATTCAGCTCTAAGTTCTAAGTTCTAAGTTCAGCTCATGCTCTAAAACCCATCAGGCAGAACATCATCCTCTTCTCATTCAGATCTTTTCTAAAAGCCAATTTCTGCCATATTACCTAGGAGAAATTAGCAGATTTGTGTTTTTTCTTAAGTTAGCAAAGCTAGTTGAATGGAAGCAGAGGTTCGGTTGCACTGAACAACTGCTCTAGAGCTGAAATTGAGCAGTCCTGTGGTAACTGTGGAGAATCCCTGCAGATATAGAATGGTAAGAAGGAATCTGCCATGGATTTTCTACCATGTTGGATCTCTGCTTGCTTACCATTCCAGTTCTTTGCAGGAGCTAGTGCAGCACCAGTTTGCACATGTGCAACAGAGAAAATGTTTTTTAGCACATGTCAAAACTGGTAATTTTGTTTATTGCACATGCACAAAATGGTGCTTTGCTAACTCGCCCTCCTTAGGGCTGCACTTAGGAAGGGAAGCCCATCTAGGGGCGCTTTTACACGAGCAGGTCGTCGTGGTGGGACCCGCTCGCGCGATATTTCAAAATCCCGCAAGGTGGAAGTACGTTTTGAACTGATCTATTAGAAAGATCCGAGTTTAAAGTGGGGCTGGAACTTGGAGTGTTTTACTCTCAAGCAACAGCAATCGGGATCATCTGGGGCTGTGCCACTGATGTCAGAGTTTAGCAGAGTTACATGTGAGTTCACCCCTGATTTGAACCAGGTGGATCAGTCAAAGATGGAATCTGCCTGGATATTTCAATTCAGCTCTACTGTAATATTATTGTGAGATCATCCTTGCTCTACCTCTCCTTTTCCTACACTTTGTTGACGTTTTGTGATCTTCACACACTGAGAGGTAAGCAGGAGACTGAACGTTTACAGCCCTAGTCATGTCCAAATACACCCTTGAATCCTGCAAACAACTACCTTGTTTAACTGCGTCTCCAGTGAGTGATTCTACAGAAGTTACCAGGACTAGTCAGAGTCTGGGCCAGATTGATGCATAGGAAGAATAGGAATGTGCCTGGCACCCAGAGTTATGGGGAAGGGAAAAAAATGAACTCCTGCAAAGCACCCCAAAGAGCTTCCTTCACACCAGCCTGCAATGTGCCAAGAGTCCAGACAACTCCCAGCAGCACCCATGGAGCAACCTGCGTAGGCTTAGCTGTGCCACCTCTATGGCTGGAGCTGGACTGGGAGCTTGAGAAGGGAAGAGGGGCTTATCCTGGGCAGCGGAGAGCCTCGGCTTGTAGGACTTGGCCAGTCCTGTGCCTTTGCAGCAGCTTCTCATGGGGTCTGCATGGTGGTGAATCAAGGCATGCCATCCCTTGTCCCATCAGGGGCAGGAGGAAGATCAAGCTGGTAAATGGTATATTTGCCTGGGGCCCAGTAAAGTGTTAATCTGCTTCCAGTCCATATTTTTAGTCTTTACAGGATTGGAGCCTTACACTGCACACGCTTTGGGAGAGGCCATATGCCTTGGATTTTAAAAGGTGTGGCTCATCCACAGTTATTGAAATAAGTTCCTTTTGGAAATAAAGGAGGGAAACTTTAACAATGCTGTAAAGTCTGCAGGACTCTAGTATTAACCAGGGTCATAACACAGTTAACAAATACATGCAATATGGGGTCCAATAGGCACATTATATATTAAGTATTTAAATGGTTTAAAATGATTTTCCTCCCATCCTTCCCTCAAAGAAGCTTCTTCAAAACACGACACATAAAAGTTTGATGGGAGGAGGTCCCAGAATCAAGTTACTAGCAACCCAGATACTTGAAAGGGAGGAATTGACTGGCAGGTGGGACATGGGGAGCCTGGGCTGGATGACATTGCTGACTGTTAAATCTGGGCCTGCTGGGCAGAATGCTGACCTGAGTTTCAACAGAACTGGGTTTTATTCCCTTCTCCCACTGGCCTGCTGGGTGCCCTTGGGGAAAATTATTTTACTTCTCTGTACCTCAGTTTTCTCAAATGGCAAATTCGGATAATGATCCCGAATGCCATTGAGCGCCTTCTTATCATCCTTTTAGCCAGAGACAAAAGTCAAGTAGGGTTCTATAAGAACAACTCATTTTTATAAAAGTACCAGGTGAACAGAGAGACCAATTTTTTTATTTAACGCAAGGCGTTGAATTCTGGAACAGTTCAATAGAATAAAATTGCTATGCATAAGACAAGCCCTGTTTTTCTCATATTGCTCCATCCTTGCAAATGTGTTTGTTTGACTTCTGAAATTAATTAGATCCCAGATGGTTATTGTTTTTATTTTAATTTTACAAAATGAGATGTTTTCATAATTTGTTTCTTTTATTTTCTGCCCATGGGAAATGTGGGAAGTAGAAATAAGTCCCCTTTGCATGGTTTCCGTTGTTTACGGAATAGGTAACTAAATAAGAAAATATGAACTATACTTGTAAAGAGAAGATATAATTTATTTTAACATGAGTCATTCGTTTAATGTGATATTCATAATTATATTTACCAGTGGATTAGTTGTATTGGCTTTAAGCTTGTACTAAACAGAGCAGCCAAGTAAAATGTGTAATTCCAACAGCAGCAGTTCTTGCTAGCCTTCCAAGGAACTGTGTACATATGATTTTATTTATTTATTTATTTTATTTTATTTTACTATTTTTCTACCCTGCCCTCTCCTACTCACAGAGCAGCTTGGGGCAGCTTACAAAATGCATAAACAATAAAAACACACATAAAATATCCTTTAAAACATTTAAAATGATAAAAAGAACTAAAAGGGCAGAATTCCCCCTCCCCTCCCCAACCCACCCTACCCATCTCCCTCTCCAAAGGCCTGGCGGAACAGGCAGGTCTTACACTGTCTACAGAAACAGGGGAGGTCCGGGGCCAGGTGGGCCTCTGTCAGGAGGGAGTTCCACAGCCTGGGAGCGGTTACCAAGAACGCCCTCCCCATCGTCACCACCCAGGCAATCCCGGGGACTTCGAGTCTGGCGTCCCTGACCGACTGCAGGGGCCACAATGCAATCTGGGGCCTGAGGTGGTCCCGCAGGTAAGCTGGGCCCAGGTTGTTTAGGGCTTTATAGGTCATTACCAGCACCATGAATTGGGCCCAGAAGATAATAGGCAGCCAGTGCAGAGAACGGACTACTGGTGTAATGTGCTCACGGTGACCCATCCCCGTTAAGAGACGGGTCGCCACATTCTGCACCAGGTGCAACCTCCAGACTGTCCCCAAGGGCAGCCACATGTAGACTGCATTACAGTAGTCTAGTCTAGAGGTGATAAAGGCATGGATTATGGGGGCCAGATCTGAGTCTGAAACATACGGCCGCAGCCGTCGTACCAGATGTAATTGGCGAAATGCTCCCTTCGCCACGGCCTCCACCTGGAGATCCAGGCAGAGCTGTGAGTCGAGGAGCACCCCCAGGCTACGGACCTGTGTGGCCATAGGAGGGCAGACCCCATCGATGATGGGGGTCACCCCCCCAGCCCTACCCACCAACATCACCTCCGTCTTGTTGAGATTCAACCTCAGACAACTTGCCCTCATCCAGTCCCCCACAACTGCCAAGCACTGGGTGAGCATCGAGACTGCCGGGTCTGGGTCTACAGAAAAAGAGAGGTAGAGTTGTGTGTCATCGGCGTACTGATGGCAATGCACGCTGAACCCTCTCACGACCTCGCCCAAAGGCGAGTACATGTTGAACAGGGGGCAGGGGGGGGACAGAATAGAACCCTGCGGGACTCCACACGTGAGGTCCCAGGGAGATGAAGTACATTCCTTGAGAACCACACACTGAGTTCTCCTGGCCAGGAACGAGTGAAATTATTTAAGAACAATTCCACCCACCCTGGCCTGGTCCTGCAGCCGAGCCACCAACATCTCGTGGTCAATGGTATCAAATGCAGCCGACAGATCTAATAGAATTAAAATAGAAGATCTGCCTCGGTCTAATTCACAGTGCAGGTCATAAACCAAAGCCACAAGCGCAGTCTCTGTGCAAAACCCAAGGCAAAAAACAGACTATGAGGGATCGAGAAAACTGACCCAATCTGGATGTCCCTGAAGCTGCCGAGCCACCACCCATTCAATAAACTTTTCTAAAAAGCAAGAAAGAGAGAAGAAGGCAGTGACCAACTGGATGAAATCAAAAGCTGATGCTGAGGATAAATAAAGGACGGGAATCAAGAAAGACAGGAAATTAAAGACAAAATGGGAAATATGAAATAGCAAAGAGGAAAATTTAGGAGCCAAAAAGATGGATATACTGAACCTGACCGTATAAAGCAGGACATTAAACTAGATAGAAAGCTGGACTGTTCTGGAAGCAGGTGCGACAGACTGGATATTAATAATTACAGTTAGTGTAAAACAGAACACAAAGAGGGCAGTTCCATTCAAGCAATGGAGTGAATGTCCCTTCGAAGTGCCTCTAGCTGAAGCAAATACATTTTCTGCTCAGGACACTGGTTGCAGTGGGATCTATAGTCTCTCACTTTACTGACACCCTATCACACTCACCTATACGTGCATCTTGAAGTTCATGGCAAATTGTTGCTGTGTGTCTTGATGATACAAGAAACTTACGGCTCAGCACTGTGTAAGGTTAAGCCACTAATGAACACCAGCTTAACACACACTTAAGACATATAGAGACATAAGTAATATGCTGTAGAGCTCTGCCATGGTGGCAGCAACCACTTAGGACATTTTTAGATGGGACGAACCCACCCAGGTGCACCCATCCCCCACGGCCTGTCTAAAGGTGGCTCCCGTGACCCACACACCTCCCACCCATGACCCCGCAGAGAGCAACCCAGGTTTTTCCCTGTTGCTCCGTGTGGGGGCATGAATGGACAGTGGATGGGAGAGGGCACACACTGACCGCATACCCATCCTCCACTGTAAAACCCCTCCCACATTCACTGGAAGTGCGCGGCAGCAGCGCACATGGACCCATCCCCCAGGCAGGTCCATCTAAAAATGGCCTTACTTGTGAGTAGGGTGCCCAAATAACTAGTTTCAAGATTGCAGACAGTATTTGAAGACAGGAGTTCTTGATTTCTATCTGTAACTCCCACAAAGAGAAACTTCCCATTCATAGAGCTCTTTATTTATACTCCCCAATTATCATTTTATGAAGAGGCTTGTCCTTCTAATTACCACGTTACATATATATCCTCCTGAAGTCATCTAACTCCCACTAAATAAGCCATGGTATATGATAGATGCATGCCCAAATCTGTATATCAAAATAATTATGTACTCCCAATTCATTATTTTAAATAAAATGATAACTTCTTCCCTTTAGAACTCCCAGGCTTCCTATTTACACTCATTAGCACACCCATTATATAAACACAGAATTGTTTCTGAGTGCAGCGAGTCTGTGCTGCTGTGATGCATGACTGTACACTTATTATGCATCTTCCTGCACTATGATTGGCTGAAGATTTTTGATTTGCTTAATCGCTGTATTATTACTCATACTGTCAGTGGCTCTCTATGTTTGTGAGCATGTGGTTTGCAGTCATTATCAATGTGTATGGATTTACATAATCGTCAAGGCTTGAAACATTTCTCCAGCGCCTCTTTTCCAGAGGATTAAGCCTTCTTGCCCTGCTGAGAAACATCTGCACTACCTACCACATCCCAATACCCTGAACCCCAAAAGCCAAACCTCTTACTAAATAAATCAAAGGAGTCCTACAGTGTTTCTCTCCAAAAACGGACTTCTGCTCCTAGTAAATTCTCTGCTCTTCAAATCAATTAATTTTCCTTTCCTCCAGCCAGTAAATTCTGCTGTACCACATCTTTTTATATTGATATTTTATTTATTTATCAAATTTCTACCCCACCCCTTCTAAAACAACTCGGGGCGGCTTACAATAAAAACCACATATATAAAATACATCTAAAAATAGTTAAAACATTCCAAAATACGACATTAAAAGTATTAAAACAGGGCCGGGAATCATGATAAAACAATAAATAGGGTAAGGGACATAAAACCCCCTAACCCCCCCTCCCCAAAGGCCTGGGCAAATAGTCAGACTTTACAACTTCGCCGGAATGTCAAAAGGCTTGGGGCCAGGCAAGCTTCCTCTGGGAGGGAGTTCCAAAGGCGCGGCCCAGTCACCGAGAATGCCCTCTCCATTGTGGCCCCCTGCTTAATGCGGGGGACCTCCAAGAAGGCACCCCCAGCAGACCGAAGGAGCCGCTCTGGGATGCAGAGGGCGAGGCAGTTCCTGAGGTACGAGGGGCCCAGACCATGAAGGGCCTTATAGATCAACACCAAAACCTTGAACCTGGCTC
>QEPC01015764.1:1306525-1334926 GCA_003113815.1 Sphenodon punctatus | reverse complement strand
CCGAGCCACCCCCCCACCAACCCTCCCAGTGCTCCCCCTGCTGCCACCAAGGGCAGTCACTGGGTCCACCCCCTTTACCCCCCCTCCTACACCCCTACCCTACCACCCTAGCCCTGTACAAAAAAGCCCACAAAAACAATAATAACCTCCTGCCACCCCCGAAGTGCCCCAAAGTGCCGCGCCCTTTGGCCGTGGCCCTTAGGCCTGTGACTCAGCCGCTGGGCGCGGGGTTTTAAAGCGCCCAGCTGCTTCCGGGTGGGAGGAGGGGACAGGTCAGCCCTCTTGGCTGGCCTCTGCGTTCCCCCCTACCCCCCCAGATGCTCACAGCCTGTTCTTTTCTTTCCTGCAGATGACAGCAGCGGCAACAGCAGCAGAGCGCAGGGACCCTCTCCTCCTCCTCGTCGGAGCTGAAGACACCGCCCGCAACAGCGATTGACCATGGCAAACATCCCCCCCAGATGTTTGCCATGGTCAATTGTGGTGGGGAATCACATTCACCATGCGATCGGCAGAAACGGTGGGGCCGGCGCTGGTCACGTGTTGAATGCGATTCCCCGTCGCGATGAAGGGGCCCGTCTCGTCTGGACGGAAACCACGGCCCGGAATCCCCGGCAGGATTCTGGGCCGTGGTTAATTCGGGCAAGCACTGCGGCTGCATTGGCCGCAGCGCCCACCCGTCTCCCCAGAGGGCGGGCAGCATGGGAGTGGGGGGGGGGGACATGGCCGAGCGGCCGCACGTTGCACTGCATGGCCCCGCCCCCTCCCTGATTCCCCGCCGGGATCAGCCGGCACGTCTGTTGGGACGTGCCGGAGTGATCCCGGCGGGGAATCATTTGGGTGATTCCAGAACGGGGCGAATGCCGCCCCGTTTAGTCTGAAATCACCCCTTGTCTCTCCCTATGTGCTTCTCCCCCTTTTGATGCCTCTTTTCTTATCCATTTTAGATTGTAAGCCTCTCCTGGCAGGGACCTGTCTCTTATCACAACTGCTCAGTGTCAGACACATTGCTGGAACTCTATAAATAAATAGTATCCATCTGTCTAGTTCTTATACTGCACTGTCATCATCACTGTGATATTCAGGTGCTGAGATAGTTGTTAACTTCCTTCTTCTATTTTATGGGTGCTTTTCTTATTAACACATTCTCATACTGCCTTTACAATAAATTAAGTCTAGAAGATGTATTTAAAAATTTCCAGCTACATAATGATGTCCTTTCAATCCAACTGTGTGCAAGATGAATATACAGTTCCAAGGCAGATAAAATCAGCATTGGCTCACAAGCTTATTCCAATTCATGGGCTAGAATAACAGGCTTATCTGCCAGTAGGATTTATGAAAATGGCCAATCCGTTAAACCAATAATTGATTACTGTCATACAGAGTTCTACGATGTGTCCTCTTTTAGCAGATAGGTTGATATGAGTATCTAAAAACATTACAAGCATTCTGCAGATACCAGGGGAATTATCTGCTAATTTAAGAACAAATAACCAATATAAATCTACTGTAATGGTGCAGCTGTTGATGTGTGAAGGCATGGCCACAGTTTGCTTTAAACTTTGTGGGATAAGTGTAAAACAAGCAGAAAATAATGATCTTTTGATGCAACTTGTATCTTTGATGCTACTTGTATTCAAATGGCTCTGAAGAACACGGGATGCATTTTGTATTCCCTGGCTGGCTCTAAGTGCTTTGTTATAATGTGAAAGACATTTCTGTCTTCCCACCTTTCACATGCAAGTTTTGCCTGCCTGAAGTTTGTAGTTTAATGCAAGTGATATGCAGCTGATTAGCATCAAGAGGATCCCTAGGGGGTTTGACTTGCTGGGGGCAGCTCAAGGGAAGGTGCTACTGCCCTCAGAAGGCCATCGTCCCAGAAAAGAGGTCCACCCAGTCCAATGGGCAGGCCAGCCCTGCTGGTAAGGGCAAAATTTACAGTAGGGAGTGACCAAGTCCAATGTCACATGCAGCAAATCAATCTAGATTGATACTGAATGGGATCTGGGTCATTAGATCTTAATTTTCCAGAATTTGCATTTCTTAATTTGCTAATACACTTTGTAGATACATTAATTGCATTAACCCATAGCTAGAGCAGACTAAGAAAAGAGAATCGCACTCCTGGAACTGCAGACCAAACTGAGATTGTTTTTATTCCCTGCATAGACTGACATAGGTGCGGTTCCACTCTGAATACTCAGAAATCCACTAGCCCTTTTTACACGGGCTATGGGTGTGTGTGTGTGTTTCCGTGTGTACCACAGTCTGTGTGTGCTGGGTGGGTGAGGGTGTAGATGGGTGCACCCCCATCTACCCCCACCCATCTCCATGCACAGAGGCACCTCCATTTTCGCTGGTGCCTCCGTGCATGGGGATGGGTGTGCATGTGTGTATGCAGGAGCATACACCCCACCCCCATGCGATTTACATGGGCTGCATCCACGCATGAACACCCTGGGTGTTCATGCATAGGTGCTGCCCATGTAAAAAGGGCCACAGTCAGCACACATTTGTATCAGTAAATCTTGACTGGTTTGGCGTGAACAGAAAATGAACCCAAATGGGGTGCAAGCATTGTTGAAGCAAATTCACTGCAAAAATTAAATGAATGTTAATCGAGAATTATTCATAGTTCTCCCTGTAACAAGAATTGCAGGTCAACCCACCCAATGTGGTCCTAAATACACTTTGATGTGTTCACACATCCCAAATTTCTCCAGGTAGAATGGTGATCCCGACTACCAAAGTGTCTCACAAGGAGCCATTTGGTGCGGGGGTGTAAACTATCTGGTGATTTATCTCTGTATCAAAAGCACTGCTAAAAGCCCTTTAGTTCAAACAGATGTTGAAGAATGACAAAAAAAAAAAGAGTTATCACAATGAAAGAACTCCAGAAATGTCTTGAAATGGCTACAGAGCTTGCTGTACGTAACGCTTTCAAAGAAAAGGGTAATCCATACAGTATTGAAAGCCTTCTGATTTTTACAACTTTTCCCTTAGATCGTATTAGTACTGCACATTGTTACAAGAACGTGTTCTTTGAAACAAGATGGGTACTCTTGCTCCACTCTTCATAAGTGGCCTCTCTATAAAGTTTTGCCACTGTTCCCCTAGCTTGCTTTCTAGGGAGTAATTTGTTTCCTAAAGTCAGACCAAAGTCAGAGTGCAGGCTCTCCTGTCAATACAAGTTCTTACATTTTGTTTTATTTCGTAAATGATATATTGAAATCTGTAAGATAATAAACAGGAAAATGAAAAATGATGATGAATCACATCATTGCACATTTAAAAATGCATATGTAGAAAATAAAATGTTGTTCCATCTGTCCACCATGTAAAAGATGCTGGAATTCATAAGTTGTCTCTTCATTTTCTAATTTTGTCTCAAGGGAATAGTGGCATTCTAGAGACCTGAAAATTGAGGTCTCTAGAACGCGCCTCTGCAAGGCGCCGCGTCTCCAGCCACCGCTGTTGCTGGCGACAGGGAGAACGTCACTTCCAGCAGCACAGTACGGCTTCTCTCTTAACGCGTGGCTCGGGAGGCGCTTTTCAGTGACTCGTCTAAAACGGTCTAGTTCTGTGGTCATTCCAGGGACTAGAGACGCATCTTTTGTGAAGGAACCCTCTGGAGCCACTCTAGTATCAACTAAAAGTCCCAAACCTTCATTCAGATATTCACATTAATATTTTGTAGAATGTGTGCAACCCTCTTGAGTCTAATGGGACTCTGGACAAGTGCAAAGATCAACCTGTAGGGAAACCCACTAGAGTCAATCAACAGTGCTAATACAATAGCTCACATATATTCAGCTGCCTATGCTGATCTTGTAGCAGGATTTTGGCCTTAGTTAAATACAGAAGGTTAAAACAGGTGTGGGGCTGATGCGGAGGTTCCCCAGCCTGGGATGGGATGGGAAACAGTGGAGGCCACTCTCCATGTCAGTGCATGGCACTGAACAAACCTGCTGGCCACTGGGAGAGCCATCTCACCCCCTACATAACCTGGGTAGGGAAAGGACTGCAACAGACATGGGGCCTGCCCCCACCCTGCTCGCAGTGATCCACCCCCCAGCCATGAAGGGCAGCCAGGTGACCAGTCATGGTGCCTGGTCATGGTGGGCCCCACCCCATGCCAGGGATGGTGGGGCCGAACTGACAACTTGTCCCTCCATGTGGGTTGCCCCTGGCTTGGAATCAGCACCTGGGATCCACCATGGGATGCATTCTGGGCCATGGCCTACCTAGCCTGTGGCAGTCCTGGCCCAACATCTGGTGGCATGGGATCACGTGTGTAGTGAGTCTTGGGCCACAGTGGGCCATAGAGGGGCCATGTTATGTCTGTTTTCACCAGTAGTTCTGTGCAGTAAGCACCCAAACTAGTGAAGCCTGGTTTCGTAAGTGGGGTCAGGGAGTGAGGCAGCAATGTTCAGTGCAAGTCAGTGGGGTATTATGGATACAAAAGAAGCCATATCTTCCCTCTAAGTGCACCTATTGTTACAAAATATTGGGTCCTTACTTATTATTTGGCCTTCTTCTCCTCTACCAAATTTGGTTGCAAATAACGTGTGGAATCATACATTTTAAAATCATAAGCACACACATAAGCATTTTCCCCACAGAAAGCTTGGCTACACACAATTTTACATTTTCATATTTCTGTGTACAAATAAAGATCTTTGGTTTGTTTAATGAAAGGTATCTCATTCAGTAAAAGTAATTCAACCAGTGTAAAAAAAATGGATAAATGTTTTATAAAACAAGAGTGTTGGAGAATCCAAAACATTTAAATTCAATTATGTTATGATTAATTAATTCAGGATGGATGACGCCTGTTCTGTAATTATGCTCAATCACAGTCTGTCAATATAACGTTCTATCAATTGTCACTTTATATAAAAAAATAATGGGTTCAGTTGCACATGTGCTGTAAACTGGCTGTCATCTCAAGTATTGGTATGTGTTACTCAAGCAAAAATACCGGCAAAATAGGGAACAGGTAAGAGCTAAATAGAGATGGCAGAATGGGGGTGATAGTCCATCATCAAGTGCGATGGATTTAGAGAAAAATTGCTAATAATTTAACAGGGGTGTAGCAAGGTTGAGAAGGGTCTGGGCTCAAGTCTCAGTTATGGGCCCCTCATGTGCACGTGTGCAAAGCATGCACGTGCCCCCAAAAGCCAAAGTGGGTGGAACTTAAGGGATGGGGCAGGGCTTAAGGGATGGGGTGGGGCCTGATGACAGCTTCTAAATATACAAAATCCAGCGGCTAGGAGTTATAACTGTGGCTATAGACAAGCATGGCCTCCCAATGCTTCCCACCTCCCCAGCCGAGTGTCTACCACCACCTTCATAAAGAAAAGTTAGTGAAATAGCAGCCATAATAATCTCATAACCATATTTGCAGATTTATTTTCAAAGATAGAATATATATTGCTTTACATCCTAAATTCCTACCTGAGATAGTAAAGTAAGACAGTTGTGAGAATGTGGCCCTTTTTACACGGGCCTCTCCCACCCATGAACATGCAGATTTTTGTGTGTTCATGGGTGGGGGAGCCCTGTGTGAACAATGTGGTGCACGTACCCATGGTGGGTGGGAGTGCATGCATGCCCACCTAACATGCACCCCCACTCACACACACACACCCTGTCCCCACACACGGAGCAACCGGGGGAAACGACGGTTACTCCGTGGGTATGGATGAGTGGGGGTGAGTGGGGATGTATGTGCAGCCCTGTGCATGCCCTGTCTATGCACTGGCGTGTTCACGGACCTCCCCCACCCGGCGGAGCCATGTAAAAATAGTATGTGAGGAGCCACTTGAAGACGAACAGAAGGTTGCTACCTTGTAAACAAGGTTCTTTGAGATAGCTCCAAACATTCTCACAACACCCACGCTTCCAGTTCCGCATGGAATTTTTTCCTTATATTTCTAGAAAGGGTTGGAAGGAACTGTCATTCTCAGGGGGAGAGTGCTTTTTATACTAGAGGAGCTCGAGACCATCATGTGGTCTATTATTTGACTAGGGTGAGCGTGAACAACCCAGTTGTGAGAATGTTAGGAGCCATCTTGAAGAACCTTCTTTACAAGGTAGCAACCTTCTGATCAGCACTTGGGCAGAAGCTGTTTGTAAACAAACAGCGGCAGCAGCACGGGTGTGTGTGTGAGGGAGATGCAGTGCGGAGGAGCCGGCAGCCGGGAAAAGAGCCAGTGCAGATCTGCAAGGCTCTTTTCCCGGCCACGGCTCCGCCACCCTCCCGCCTCCCTCACCCCTCCTGCTGCCGCCACCGCCGCTGCAGATGAGGGGGCCGGCCCTGCCTACGTCCTCCCCCACCCCCAGGGCAGGGCCTGGGTGCAAATGCGCCCCCTGCACTACGGTAGCTATGCCACTGGATTTAACCTCCATTCTTGTAATGGTAACTGGCCATCTATCTCATGTAACCTCCTTGATGGGAGGGAAGCTGTATCCTGATGACTATGCTAGTATGTAAGAGGTCGTGATGTGCAAATTTGTTTTTGTAATTTCATTACGATAACAAATTTGGCCATTTTGTTACTGTAATTATAATTATGAAAACAAATGTAATAATTCTGAAATAATAATTAAATTTTGGATTTTTAAATTATTTCATTATTTCTTCCTGTGGGACACAGAAGTTAGGTTGTAACTTTTTTGATTTGTGTCCAATTTTAATAAAATTTTGAGAGTGTACCTCTCACCCAAGGGAACAAGCCTGACAAATTTCAGAAGGATTGGATGTAAGGTTCAGATTTTATAAGCATTAAGATTTTTATTTTATTTATTTATTTATTTATTTATAATATTTGTATATGGTCCCTCCTGCCCAATGGCAGCTTAGGGTGGTAAACAACATATACAAATACAAAATATGAAATAGAAAAATATGAAATATAATATGAAATCTTACTTAAAACTATAAAACAACAGAGGCCCAAGAAAATTAAAAACCCCTTACCCCCCAAAAGACGCCCCCCCAATACCTGTCTCCCTTACCAAATGCCTGGCGAAACAGCCAGGTCTTACATTGTCTACGGAAGGAGGGGAGATCCAGAGAGAGATAAATCTGCTGGGAGGGAGTTCCATAGCTGTGGCATGGCCACCAAGAACGCCCACTCAAACATTGCCACCCAGGAAACCTCCAAGGGGGCACCCCCAGCCGACTGCAGGGGCTAATCCAGGACACGAGGGATGAGGCAGTCTCGCAGGTATGCATTTATGGCTGTAACTTCCTTTGCCAATCCAATTTGGATGCAATTCATATATATTATACCCCTAACACAAGGGATCATCTGTGTCAAGTTTTAGAAAGATTAGACAACAGGTCCAGATTCTATAAGCAATTTACATTTTGTGGTTTGTGTACACATTTCCAGATGTAAAATCTTTGTTGTCCACCCAATATGAATAAATCTTTTACTCAGTGTACCTCTTGTACAATGGATCATCCCTGCAAAACATCAGAAAGATTGGATACAGGGAACAAATTTTATAACCAATTGAAGATTTGTAATTTTAACAGAAGTTGTGCAAATACATGTCCCTGAAAATTTTGGGACAAAAACTAAAATTTCAGGACATAAGAGGGACTTCAGGCAGCAAGGCAGAGGGAAGGGGGAAGCATCCCAGAAATCAAGAGACATGACTGACACATTCAGGCTGGCCAACTGGCATCCCAAACACACCCTGCAGCACTGTGACAGAGGACATAAAATAAATCTCTTATTGACTCTTTCCTAAGCAGCTGCTTCCAACTTCCTAGTAACAAGCAGGAAGCCTTGGGGTGGACAAGCACAGAATGAGGATACATGATTGACATTTCTGCTGGCCAATTGGCATCATGAACCCATCTTGTACCCCTGTGATAAATGTAAGAGAATCTCTGGTATAGGCGCCTGCCAGGCTTCTAACTTGCTAGTACCCAAACTGCAATCAGGGAGACTTGAGGGTGGTCACTGGGGAGCAAATATAAGCTTTTGCCAAGCTGCACAGCCGCCACCATGGGTAGACCTTGTGTGGCTGGTAGGCTAGCTCAGTGTTCTCTGTGTGTGACTGACTATGCTGTAGTCTTCAGTTTCACTGCAAGTGCTCAAAAAAGCAGAACTCTGCAGGTACTCTCCCCCACAGATTTTGGGGTGCCAAAGACTGAAGCCTGTGCCAGTGCCTCTGGCACCTGTTCCTCCTCTGCTTTGCCCACCTCCTCCTGTCTTCACTCTCTGTACAAATGCTCCAAAAAGCAGATGTCTGCATCTAGCAAAACCTCAATAGTTTAAACTGAAGACCTGCAAGTGATTTAAGGATATTTACAAATTCTGTTAAAATCATGAAAATGATATTGCTTATAAAATTTGTACCTCTTATCCAAATGTTCAAAAATTTGGCAGGGATGATCCCGTGGGTGAGGGGAACAACCTATCAAATGTACATCTAAATTGAATGGAAAGCAAAGACGCTAAACCTGGGAGTGTGTGTACAAACCTTGAAATGTTTAAATTGCTAATAAAATCAGGACCCTTTATCCAATCTTCCTGAAATCTGACAGGGATGGTCCCTTTCAGGATGGGTACAATGAGTACAAATTCCACCCAAAGTGTATGGAAAACAAAGTCATTACAGCTGCAAATGTGTGCATACACTACAAAACCCCAAGTGCTTTCAGAATTGGGACCCTTAACCCAATATTTACAATATTTGGCAGAGATGATCCTCTAGATGAGGGATATAATCAGACCATATTTCAAGCAAACCAGATAAAAAATGAATACGTTACAGACAGAAAACAATTTCCTATAGAAATCAATGGGGAATAAAAATAAAAACAAAGTTCAATAAGGAAAACAAATTTATATATTATGAAATTCCAAACTCCAAAACGAAATAAGGAAATAATAACAAAATAACGAATTCAGTAACGGGCCCTGGTGCACAGCCCAGTAAGAGGATATGCTTAGCCCTACCTACTCTTCTCCCACTCCCTTTTAGGCTGGATGGGAAGAGACTGAGTGGCTAAACTCACTTCTGACTGGCCAGGTGGTAAGTCATAATTCTCCTTAGTGGGCCCTGATGAGTACTGTTTGGATCACCTGAGCCTTGCCATGTTCTCACTGGAAATCATGAGAAGAGTTATTTCCCTAAGCTCCTTGTCTCCTCCCTGGTGGTCCCTCTTTGAGATCTCTGCATGGGCTCTTGCGGCCAATTCCACCCTCTTGGCTAATCAACCATCAGTGGCTTTGGGCTTCCCTGCCATACCCTGCATCCACTTATGGTGCAAGGATCCAATTATAGAGCACCATGTAGACAGACCCTTACACCCACCCCAAAGCCCATAGGGCTCTAACTGGGCACTACCCCAATACTGAAGGGATGGATAATTGCACTCTAAAAAGACAGCAAGAGGTCAGGAGACATGGCATGAGAAAAATGATGAGAGAGACAGTCATATTTTCTCTCTGTTAAAATTCCACTATATTAGAAGAGAATCTCATTCTGTGTATAACAACAACTAAGGGTGTTTTCAAAAACGTTGTTGTCCACCCAATATGAATAAAATTTTTCATATTGTGATCATAGCCCAGAATACCCCACACCAGCAGGGCTGAACCTGCCCATTTATTAGGTGTTCACCAGATGTTTGCCCCCACTGCTTGCATCTCATTTTTTGTAAGGCTATTCTCCTTTTGGGGGTAATTCTTACTTTTGTTATTTGGAACTATATTGTAAACATCCTCTCATCACAACACATGTTTTTAATATCCATGTTGTAGTATGGTTCCTCGTTCTAGATTGTTGTGGGTATGGCTGTTCATCCCCACTGGTCACCCCCCCATTGTACCCACAGCCCCCACTCACAGTGTGGTCTCAGGACATGCGAATGAGGAATCATGTGCGCCCACGTGTCTGTGTTCTGTCAATTAGGTTGCGCGCATCCAGGTCTGCCAGCACCATAGAGTCATGGCCGAAAAGCCTACAGCATTCCTAGGAGCAACCGCTTCCCGACCCCCTCTCCACTGTCTGTGTGTGTACAAACCTTGAAATGTTGCCTTAAAATCCCAATGTGTGCCAGATTCAAACATGCATTGTCTCTGCTCATTCTGGTTTGCAGCACATGCCCAACGCTCTCTTTCAAAGCTGTTGCCTTCTCCGCAGCGACTTCCACATCTCTGTGGTCATGGCTGAGAACGACAGCCAGGCAACTACTAACACAGCTACCTCAAGTGTTCTATTGCAGGCTTTCTCCACCCACCAGAAAGACAGCCAGGCAACTATGGTAAGTGAATGCACCTGGGTGGGGGTGGGAGGCTGCATTTACACAGCTGCATGATAAAGGCTTCTGTTTATTGCTATGGTTCACAGGTGGCCAGGAGAGCACTGGGGAGCAGTAGAATATTCCCTGGGATACAGCAGCACTGGACGTGATGGGGGGGGAGAGGCACCATGATGGGACAGCAAGCTACAGAGAAGGAAAAGGTACCCTAGTGGGCCTGTGGGCTGGCACGTGAAGTGGGCTGGGGAGAGGGAAAAGCACCATGGGCGGGCAGTGGGGTACTCATTCTTGCTTCCTTTCAGGTGGGCTGTTAGATTGGACAGGAAAGGCGGGCAGGTTCTGAGACATCAGGGTGGGAAGGTTGGTGGGGTGGCTGCTCTTGGCTAGTGACGAGCTGGGGACATTCTTGGGTCTGGCTGGAGACAGTGCCTACTATAGAAGCTGCTTCTTGGGCTGGCTGGGCAGATGTGGTGCAGGTGCCAGTGGCTGCCTCAGCACTGATTCAGCTGCTGCAGCTTCTGCCATGAGTACAAAGAGAAACTTAAACGTGTTCTTTAATCTTCCTATTCCATGTTTTCTGTGTTTGTTCTTGGAAAGGAGAGGGTGAATTTGGGGGCCATGAAGAATTGTAGTATGGCACAGCACTTTGGGTAAGGTGCTTTGGGGGAATGGGGTTTGAAAGGGAATGGAGTGCACCAAAACCAGGGAAACGCTATCTCCAGAGGTGCAGTGGGCACATGTGGGGTGCTGCCAAGGGACTCTGTGTTGCTACAGCTGAGCCTCAGCTCCAGTGAGAGCAGCTTGACCTCCACTGAGGTGCTGAAGACCGACACCACTGAGCTACCTGGAGCACCCTACCCCGAGTCCCTGCCCACCACAGGCTGTAGTGCCTTCACCTTCTTCTCGGGCTACCCATCCTTGCCACTGCCCAGCTGCCACGAGTACCTGGCCCCTTCAGACTCATTCCTGAAGAGCAAGATGGGTGAGCTGGGATGGTTGCTGTGGCTCAGGGAGACTGCTAGTGGCTATTCATTTGAGCTTAATGAGCTATCATCAGCTTAATGAACTATCATCAACTTATTAGCAGGCCAGGGAGTGGTGGCTACTGACAGCTATTAAGCTGGGTTAAGGATTCTGTGTGAAGGAGTGTATTGGATCCTGGCATTTTAAGAAGATAGAAAAACACGAGGCTCTCTCATTTCAGGGTTTGTAAAAATGTAATTGTACTTCTGTATGCTACACCATTAATAGACAAAACTTGGTTTTATCTTAAACACTGTATCACATGCCCCTCTTTCCATTATCACTCTCACTGGCGCTTTAAAAGCTCAACACGCGCCAAACTCAAACATACATTGCTCCAAGTTGTCCTGGTTTGCAGCACATGCCCAGCGCTTGCTGCCCAGGCCAGGTTAGGTCCCCTCTGTCTCGGGAACAGTAGGTGACTCTGGCAGATCAATGCAGGCCCCGCCAGAAATCCCTGCTGCAGGGTGGGGGTGGGATTAGGGAGGTTGGTAGATCCCAGGCAGCTAATGGTCTCTGGTCTGGGGAATCCAGCGGGGAGGCTGCCTCCTGACTCTCACCTGCAGAGATATGAGTCTGGGATATGACTTCCTAACACACCCCCAGGTGCTGGCACAATCAGGGGGTGAGGGGAAGGTCCCAGCACTCAGTGCCCTCCTTCCTCCTGCCTGAGCCCTGTTCTCACCCAGTCATGTGTCCAGCCTGGATGATCCCTGCCAAGGCCAGGGGTGCTAGGAGCCTCTTCCCCTCTGGGCAAGGGGCAGCGAGTAGGAGAGTCAGGGACACGGGGTCTGGACTGCTACTGGCAGAGCCCAGGGCAGCGGTGAGGCTGTGGAACATGGGACCTGGATTCAGTCCAACTGGTGACCACAGAGCAGATCGAGCCCAGCAGGCACTGGCTGGCAGGTCCTCCTCACCAAGTTTCCCTAAACTGCCTCCCAGGTTCTTGACCCCAGTCTGGATCAAGCCCCCGATCCCATCTGTGCCATTGTGTTTTGTTCTGTGTTTGTAGAGTGTGACTGCACATTGTACACAATGGGGCCCTGATCCATGACATCCGTATACTGCCATAAACATAAACAAGCGTGTGCACACAGGGGAAAAAAACAACTAGCTGTAATCTAGCTAAAGGCTCCAGCAAGTTCTCTATCTGTAGAGAAAGAGATAATCTATAGAGATAATCTAGAAATGCAGACCAGTTTAATTCTAGCCTTGCCGTTCAGATCCAGCTACCCTACATGGGCATGTATTCTACCTGCCCGCACGTCGCTTTGGATGTGAGAAACTGGGAGGAGAGAACATGCAAAGACCGATTGCTTTCACTTTTCAATTTTTACCTTCACTTTGAATTTTCACCATGTGTTTAATAATGTATGTGATTTGCTCAATAAACACAACTTTCTGTGCATAGTGAAAAGGTTACTTCCAGCCACCAAGTGCTGGCAGGTATGAACCTCCGTGGGTGGGCAGGGATATGAGTGGCTGGATTGCCTCTTGAGTGATATCCTGGAAGAAAGAAGCAGCAGCTGAGGTGGCTTCTTCTTCCTATGGTTTAGCATGGCTGTGAGTCATGACAGGGAGAAGGATACTGAGAAAGGGGGGTTGGTGGGTGGAGCGTGGTGGCTGCACCTCGCCTGCCCATGTATTAGGTTTGTGGCACTAAACCTGTGCGTGGGGGCTGCCCTGACACACAACAACTACACGTAGGGGGCTGCCTGTTTATTAGGCTGGACATGAGTGGGTGTTGGACGTGAGTGGGTGCTGAGTGGAGGCTGTAGGGACCGAACACGGACTCCAGTGGGCTACTGTCTCATTTGATTTCACCCAGAAACCACTCAATTAGGCCCTAGATTTTGTTCTTATTTAACATAAATCTTCTGGTAGAGCTTACAGGCCAGTCAGCTGAAGACCCCAGCAAGCTACGTGGTGTACAAACAACATAGAGAAAATAATAGCTCATCCCAAAAACAGCTTACATTCAAAGCCTGTTTTGTAAACAAACACATAAAAAAGAAACCCTTTTTTTCCTTGAAGGGATTATTTCACAAATTAAATGAGAAGAAATGACTCCTGCAGAATTTGACTCTATAAAAAGCCAGGAGAGTGTAGTTGATTTCATAAATGCAAACTAGGATAAGTAACAATTGTTTTGAAAAACATGTAACAGAACAAGACAGTATTTCTGTACTGTTCAGTTGATGACATTAGAATCAGATCTCAGCGACACCATAAAATCCAGAGTAACAGCACTGCTTTCCCTGGAGCTAGTCTGTGATTCTACCTGTGTAGCCGAGAGCCTCGCTCAAAATCTTGACAACTCGAATAAAAGTCAGAAAGTTTGATGAAGTCAATGTAAATGAAATGTGAAAATATCATCCCAGCCTTCAGATCCTTTTGCTGTTTATCACCAAATTAACGTACCTGTGTAAAATATCTGTAAATTATTAAACTAGGCCAAAGTTTTATGTTGTATCTGTGGCCTATTTAAATAGAGGAGACAGAAAGTGAGATTTGCAGCAAAGCTAAACTAGCTAATTTACAATCAGAGTTGGCAATTTCCTAGGAAAAAACTATTTTTGGACCAGTCACTGGTAAAGACTTTTTTTTTACCGGATTTTTTTTTACCAGGATTTTGCTGGGAATATGGGGAAAATAAAATTAAAAACATACTCATGAAAACTACTGAAAAATATTTAGCAGATTGACAATAGTTCTGCAGTAATATGGTTTGTTTAACTTTAATGAAAAGAAAAAAGTCAAAACAAGCCTTGACCTGAACCTTAAGCTTCATGCTTATATCGCCTTGGCTTTGTTGAGCAGAAATTAAGCTTCTAAATGTGAACATTTTGTTATGCAATAGAATTTATATGTCTATTTAGCAAACAAAGAAGAGGAATAAAGCCATCAAAGAGCAAAAGGGGCATTTCAGAAGGACAAGACCATTGCAGAAAAGCTAAATTGAGGAAATGTCCAAAAGGTTAAGACTCTTCAGCTTAGAAAAGAGGTGACTAAGGTGATGGGAGATGGACATGATACAAGTTTACAAAATCATGAGCAGTGAGGAACAAGTAAATAGAGATGTAACCTCTGACGGTTGGGAGCGGAGAGTAAATATGGTATGGATTGTTCCATTGTGACTCACTGTGTACTTCCCTGAAGTGATTGAAGGTGGCCATTGTCAGAGACAGACTGCTTGGTTGGAAGGACCATTGGACTGACCCTGAATGGCATTTATGTTCTTCTGGTTGCTTAACGCTTCCAGTCTAGAGTTCTGTATTGTTGGGGGTTTTTAAAATACAAAAATCAAATGTTTGACGTTGGTTTATATAATAAAATCTGGAATAGTTTATAAAACTTCCTTGAAAAAATAGTAAAATGCCAAAACAAAATGTATATGGGGCCTTCAAAAGTGAAGTTTTAATTTACATATATTAGCATTACTCATTGACTTTAATTTTTTATTTGTACAACCAATCTATTGCCTTATATAATCACAATTTGAAAGTGTAACTATGGTTGTTTTCAGATGGATAACAGCCCCGCCTCTGCTTGGCTGCACCCCCGATGGCCTGTTCATCCAAAGGCACCTGATGTGCAGGCAGAGCAGAGGCAGAGGCGGCTGTCCCTGCTCTGCGGCAGCCCCACCAGCTGCAGCACATCCCAGAGTCCTGTCTGTGGAGCGGGCTGGCCAAACCTGGGGCACTGGCCCAAGGTAGAGCTGCGGTCATCTGCTCCGCAGACCCATGCTACTGCTCTGCTTTTGCCCGGGGGCTGTGTCACCATCATGGAGTTCCAGATGGTAGCTCAGAGCATCTGGCGATTCGCCTGCAACTCTATGGTGTGGGGAAGGGGGTGCCACATGGGAGGACCATGGCAGTCACCAGGTCAGTTTAAAACAGACCCAAGTGGGGCTAGATGCAGGAGGATGTGGGAGTCCAACCCCGGAGAAATTTCAGGGTGGTCAGTCCTGCATCTGTCTGAAAACATCCTATGTGTAATATATTGTAATCAGCTGTGGATTAACAAAACAGTTTTGATATATATAGTGCAAGCAATGTGGTTTGTGCTGAACAGTCATGATTCTAGAGATGGGTCCCTACAGTCTAGAATGGACAAGGGAAGAGGCACATAGTGAAGGATGGTGATACATGAATGAAGCTGAGAAGTTTATTTATTTATTTATTTAATGATTTATATCCCACTCCCTCCAGCCCTAAGGCAGTTCAGGACGGGTCACAAAACATTTTAAAAACAGTAAGTTAAAAGCAGTACACAGAAGGGTTACTAAAACATTATAAAACAGACAATAAAAGAAGTAAAAACCACGTGCTTAGTTTAGTTACGAGTGGGGGTGGGGGATCCTGGAGGATGGGCAGTGTAAAGAGAAGTGTAATGGAGCGATCTATGGGGGAGAGAAGATAGAAAGTGGTAATGCCTTAAACTAGGACTGTTTTTCCCAGGTTGGTAAAACTAGTTTTTTATCTGTTAAAAACTGTCCCCAGTAAATACCATGCCAGTCCTGTTTACACTGGGTGTTTTTACACACACATTTCTCCTGGATATTTGCTGTTACATCCTGAACTTTCTGTGTGTCTAAATCACTTACCCAGATCTTAAACATCTGGCTCTTTGAACTTTTACATAGAACTTCTCCCAGAACTTTTGTGTGTAAAAAGTTCTCCTGGTAAACTGCTTTGCTCCAGGCAGCTGTGGTCACTTGGTTTCCATGGCAGCCTGTCACGTCTACAGCTGTGGCTACTTTAGGCTGCCTCAGGGCAGTGTTCGTGTGAAGAATGCATCCAGGAACTGCCTCTGGGCAGTGTGTGTGTGAGAAAAATGAATCCAGAACTTAGGCTGTGTTTCCACCTGAGGTGGCAGTGGTAACAGCAGGAGGGAAGACGTGGCAGTGTGGAGGAGCCGGCCGATGGGAAAAGAGCTGGTGCAAACGGGGATCTGCTGTGGCTTCTCTTGTGCATGTCAGGGCACAAAATCCTGCCCTGACATGCGCGAGTGAAACCGCGACAGATCCCTGTTCGCACCAGCTCTTTTCCCGTCGGCTGGCTTCTCCGCACTGCTGCATCTTCCCTTGCCCCTCCTGCTGCTGCCACTGCCGCCACAGGTGGGAACGCAGCCCTACTTGTGGACTTGTCAACCCAGAAGATTGAAAAATCCGGAACTTTAATGTGTGTGTAAAAATGCCTAATGAGTAGTCATTAGGTACCAGCATAAAGTGCCACGCTAGAGGAATCGTAAAGGATATGTAGGAAGAGAAATGTCGAGTATAAATTGGTCAGGGGTCAGAGAGGTAGTGTCCAGTCATATAACTTGCACTGATCTGATATTTTGGGTGAAATACTGTCTCATTCAATTCAATAGAAGTGTTGCCATGACTTCAATGGGTGGAGGATTGTGCCCTCTCTGACAGCTAAGTTTAGCTTTGGTGTATGTGGGTAAACTCCCCCTCCACGTGGTCTGTGATCAAAATCCTACCCAACAATGGAGTAACACTAGTCAAATGCGAGTAGGACAGCTCCATCTTCTTGACCCTCAAAACCTCTCCTCAAGCTGCTGAAGCCACAGGAGCTGCTGTGAGGGAGAATCAGAATGTTATTTTGCCCCCCGCTGCTGGGGAAAATGATGGTGGCTCCACTCACTTCTCCATATGCCAGAAGATTCAAATGTTAGCAGGGAGCAGTGGCTTGAAGAGGTTTGGGGTAAACCATTCCCCAAGACCATTTTTGTCCCTGCTGTCCTAATACACACCCTGCTAGTTCAGCAGACAAAATAGGCTTACTGTGGATTTAAATCCAAGTAAACCATAGTGGAGGTTTGGTATGGTGCACCTAGTGTCAACTTACTCTAGTACTGAAGATATTGCAAATCTTAGTATAGTCTAGAAAGGACATATTTTTATCAGACAATATATTACAATTTCCTGATAGCTGCTTTATCTGCTGCTACCTCTCTGTACCAAAGTAGAAATTATACATCCTTCACGTAAAACCAAATCAGTCAATTCCACTTCTACCTTTAAAAAAGATTTAATTATACAGTGCTAAAGCATCACTTAATGTAGTTTTGCATGATCAAAGGCAGTAATATTCCCTGCTCTAACGAATAACTTTGAGAGTCAAGTTACATTACAATGCAACCCTAGTTTTGTGCTATTTGCTGTAAAATAAATAAATAAAATACAGTGTAAAAAAACCCAAGGACTGAAAAGGATGAATTAGAAAACACTTCAGCAGTCCAATTTCAGTTGAACAATCACTGATTTTCACAGGACACACTGCACAATGGCATAGGTATGGCTATCAATCGTAATCACATTTTTCTGTAATAGGAAATTCAATTATCCTGGTTTCAACAAACTGCGTTTCAACAGGCTGCTTTTGTCATACTTGCTTATATTTCTCTGTACAGAAAAATAAAAAATTCAGTAGCTGCTGAGTTGAATTCATAGCGTAATTATTCCACTTGTTTTGAGAATGAAAAGCTAGCAATTCTCTTCCCACTTCCTTTCGCTTACTGTAAAAAAGTATATATTTTAGAGAGCCATGGATCCACATCTTTTGCTACCTAGTGTTTCTTGTGAAATGCTTGCAGATGTTCCCAAATACCTGTCATGACAGCCTTTTAAATTATGCCATTATCTTTGTCACAAAAAGCATCCACCTGCATAAATCTGGATAGAAGCAAATGTTGACAAAAGAGAATCTAGCCATGGAGATAATTGGATTTGAATGTCTCAAAATATGATTTTTTAATTTTTTAATTTTTTTAAAAAAATATTTGGGTGGAAACAGAAGTGACAGCCATGTGGTGGCAGCCCAACTCAGGCCGGGTCAGGAAGCCGCAGTGGACATGGTCTGGATCGGGTCAGGCCACACAACAAACGTGCCTGTGTCCGGGTCATTGGGGAGGGAGGGAGGAAGCACAAACATATGGCCAGCCAGCCCTGCCCAGTCCAGTCCAGCCCTGCCCTGCCCTGCCCTGCCCAACCAGCCCTGCCCCATGACCGGCAGCTATGGTGGCCGATAACAGCCAGCCCTGTCCCCCCGCTGTGCCCAGTCCCTCACCTTGACGGGGATCCATGGCACCCAATAACAGCCAGCTATGGCAGCTATGGAGGACCCAATCTCGGCTGTGTCTATCACCACGTGATAGTCCACTGTGGCCTACTTTGGACCGATCAGGCAGACCTTAGCAGAGGCTGTGACCTGGACATAGTCCGGGGGTAAGAGCCTGGACTAGCTGCCAACACCGCCTGGGCAATCCCAGGCCAACATCTGGTGGCACCTTCACAAACATGTAGGTGAGGTCCAAAGCGGGCTATAGTGGCTCAACATCAAGTCTGTTTTTACCCTTTGTAGGACTTAACTGGAAATGCTTAAGGAATGTTTAAAACTGGTTAGATGGAAATAATATTTTATTTATTTATTTATTTATTTCTGAATTTCTACCCCGTCCCTCCTGCGAACAGCTCGGGGCGGCTTACACAATAAAAACATATAAAATACATATAAAAATTTAAAACATAAACATATATATAAAGTATAAACAGGGCCAGGGAACATTAAAACAAAAGGGGTAGGGGAGAAAACCCATTTAACCCCCCCTCCCCCCATCCCCAAAGGTCTGGGCGAACAGCCAGGTTTTACAACTACACTGAAATGTCAACAGACTTGGGGCCAGATATTTTGGATAACCCTTGGCAAAACCGGGCCACCTCTGTTTGGATTGATAATCCAGCACCTCTCACTCTCCGTCTATCTCTTTAGCACTTCACGTTCCCAGTCTCTCTCACCTTTGGCCGCTTTTAGACGTGCACTTGGATCAGGTGCGGGAGCGGCAAAACAGCCGCGGCGCTATTCTAGACGAACCGAAAGCGGAAGTTGTGCGCGTGATCCGGGGCCGCGCATTCTTTTCCGGCCGCGTATGTCACCCCAGAGAAAGCAGGCCGGTTCGATCGCGGTCGGCAAAGAATGCGCGGCCCCGGATCACGCGCACAACTTCCGCTTCCGGTTCGTCTAGAATAGCGCCGCGGCTGTTTCGCCACTCCCGTGCCTGATCCCCACTGCACATCTGAAAACGGCCTTTGTCTTTGAAAAAACATAGGTCACCGCTGCTTTCCCTAAAATCACTTTGTGAGCCCTGAAGAATGTTTCTCAAGCATAACAGTCCGTAACATAAAATTGATAAAAAACACAAATCAAAATTATCCATTAACACATTCTACTACCCTTGAACCTTGGAAGGTGACACACTTAATTTTCCAGTAATCTGGCAGGTGCTTTTTGTCAAAATTGTCTGCCTGTCATTCTTCTCCTCTCTCTGCTGGCCAGGATCACCCAATCATCAGTTCATGTTCTTTCTTTATAAACTCAAAATTCCAAACTGGGAATTCCAAACTGGGGGGGAATCTGCTTCCAATCTCTTTGTCTCTGAATGGTTGTCCAGTGAAAATGATACCTACTACCATATCTCCAAACCCCTCAGTAAATTATGCCTTTAATTAAAACTGAATGTTTTAAAAATAAGGGCTGCCACCACAGTGGTGGCTCTAGGTTTTATGGGGTGCTGAGCAAAAATTTAAAATGGGTCTTTATGGTTTATTAGGAGATACACTACTAGCCTAGGCCTGGATATTTTGATATTTGACTTGCCAGTCCGAGTAACAGTGTTTCTCACTAGACAGCCCACTGTCCAGACCTGGACTGTGGCATCTGTTTCATTGGTATGCCTCATTCAGTGTACTAAATGACCTCTTAGGAACTATGTAAGTGAAACCACCAACCTTTGCACATTAGAGAAAGCAAAGTGTTCTAATTTTTGATATTCAGTTAAACATAACATTCCCTGTAAGTCTGAGGCTCTGTGGGCCCATATTTTATGCCAATGCATCTTGCCCTCATGTTGTCATGTTCAAGCTTATTCATGAAACCTCCTGGAGGCCCTCCAGTACATGGGGAGTGCACAGTCTGCACTTGCTGGCTGTGGCACTGATAATAGTGCATGTGTGTGTTTTCTTTTAAACTATTTTCTTTAAAAGTAGCCATGGAGCCCCTTTGGCTGTGGGGCAGTGTGCGGGGCCTCTTGCCTAAAGCTGCTCCTGTCTAGTCATCTATCTGGCTTTCACCCAGACAGTCCAGGAATTGAGCTTTTTGTCTGGTTCCCAAGTTGACATGTGACTTTTATGCCAAATGCCTGGAAATAGTCTTGTTGGATATCTGAACTATGAGTTGTCTGTTCTGTGGAGTACCATGGGGCTGTGCTGTTTGGAAGTTAGGAGTTTAGCTGATGAGCTAAGAATTAAAAAGGACAGGTATAAGAAATGGAAGGAGGGATAAATCGCCAAGTATATATACAGATGAGTAGCCCAAAGTTGTAGAGACAGTGGGGATGATCCCAAGAGCCCTGTGGATCCCCCCCTGCCCCCCGGCTCGTATGCACGTGAGCAGTTTCCACGGGACACAATATGCCCGTAATAGAGATCCACGCGGTTTGTGTGCAGCTGTGTGCGCACGTGGGATCCGCGGGGCTTGGGATTGGCCTCGCCCTCAGGGAGGGCGAAGCTCAGAATGAGCTGAGGCTAGCAAGGGATACTAACAACAACAAAAAGAGGAGGGGAGGGGTTCGGTATGTTAAGAGTAAGAGGAAGAATAAGGAAATAGTAGGTTTGCTGCGCTCACTGAAGATGGTGAAATATTAACAGGTGACAGAAAGAAGGTGGTACTGCTCAACTACTATTTTACCGCTGTCTTCTCCCACAAGGGAAACTGTGTCCAACCTGGCAAAAGTAGCATGAATGATGAGGGGAAAGGATTGCAGCTCAGGATAGATAAACAGCTGGTCAAAGAATTCCTAGCTACTCTAAACAAGTTCAAGTCTTTGGGGCCGGATGAATTACATCCTAGGATACTAAAGGAACTTGCTGAAGAACCTCTGTATCTTATCTTTGAGAACTCTTGGAGAATGTGCGAGGTACTGGAAGACTGGCAACAGACAAATGTTGTCCCTATCTTCAAAAAGTGAAAAAGGAGGATTCAGGAAACTATAGACCAGTCAGCCTAACATGGGAAGATACTAGAACAGATTATAAAGCAATCAGTCTCTATAAGCATCTATAAGCGAGCATAGATTTGTCAAGAATAAATCATGCCAGACTAATCTTATCTCCTTTTTTGATTGAGTTACTAGTTTAGTGGATTATGGGAACGAGATATCTTGATTTCAGCAAAGCATCTGACAGAGTCCCCCGCGATAACCTTGTTGAGAAGCTGGTAAAATGTGGCCTAGATGATACTACCATTAGGTGGATTTACAGCTGGTTGAATAACCATGCTCAAAGAGCATCAATGGCTCCTCATCAATCTGGAGGGAGGAATTGAACAGGCTGCCTCAGGGCTCTGTCCTGGACCCAGTACTGTTCAGTTTCTTTATTAATGACTTGGATGAAGGAATAGAGAGGATGCTTATCAGATTTGCAGATGACATGAAATTGGGAGGGACAGCTAATACAATTTTAGGCTGCATTAACAGAAGCATGGTTTCCAAATCACAAGAAATAATAGTTCCACTCTATTTTGTGCTGGTCAAACCTCATCTGGAGTACCGTGTCCAGTTCTGGGTGCCAAGCTTTAAGAAGGACATCGACAAATTGGAACGGGTTCAGAGGAGGGCAGCAGGGATGCTGCAGGTGGGCAGCGGTCTGGAAACCAAGTCATATGAGGAAAGGTTGAAGGAACTGGATATGTTTAGTCTAGAGAGGACTAAGAGGAGACATGATAGTGGCCTTCAAATACCAGAAGGGCTGTCAAATGGAAGATGGCGAAGACTTGTGCTATGTTGTCCTGAGGGCAAGACTAGAAATAATGTCATAGAATCATAGAGTCACAAGGCTGGAAGTGACCTCAAGAGCCAATGATACACTCCTTGTCTCTCTCTCTGTTCCCGTTCCTTAGTCTCCCCCACCCATCTCTCAGATTGTAAGCAATAGGGCAGGGACCATGTCTATTCCATTACTTTGCAAAGCACCAGGTACATTGCTGGTGCTATATAAATTCTTGCTAATAATAATAATAATAATTAATAATCTAGCCCAGTCCCTTGCACCACTGCAGGACCTGCCACCCCCCAACCATTCACACAGAGAAATCCCATCAATAGCTACAAGCAGAGACTGAGACCAACCAGAGTACGCTGATGCCGGAAACATTCACATGCTCAGGGTCTAACTGATCACCATATTTGGGGTTGGGAAGGAATTTTCCCTCTGGACAGATTGGCAGTTGATCAGGGCAAGCCCTAGGCATGTGCGACATGTGCACATGGCCCAGCACCTGCCTAGGCCCGCGGCCCTGCGCCCCTGGCCAACCAGATAAAATGGATTCTCTCCTCCCGAGTCCGCAGCCCCCGCCCCAAACAAGCCATGGCGCACAGCAGCTGGGAGTGGGGCTGCCCAGCCAGCACCACATGGTGACTGACTGACTGACTGACTGGCTGGGTAGGGCTGCCACTGGGAGGGAGCAAGAGCTCAGTGAGAGAGCGCACGCGCATCGCAATGGGCGAGGCAGCGCTGGGTCACATCACAAGGACTTCTCCAAGGACTGGTGGGGAGAGAGTCTGAGCAGCTGCGGCGGCGCCAAATCCTGAGCTGCCAGCTGCAGCAGAACAGAGACGAGGCCAGGATGGGAGCAGAGAAGGGTTCTGCCTGCCGCCTCTCTCCCCTTCCAGTTCCGGAGTGACCGAGGCTCCTCCGAATAACGCGCAGAGAGAGGCAGCATGGCCTAGGCAGCCCCCAGCAGCAGACAGCACCAGCCTGAGGCAAGTTTGCACCCCCTCCCCCTGGTGTGTGAGTGATGGGGTAAGGCTGGGGGTTTGAGGAGGAGGGAGGTGAGAGAGTGACAATAAGCAGCCAGTGGAGGTGGAGTGGAGAGGCTGAAGCTGGGGACAGTCGGGCTGGGTAGAAGAGTATAGCTAGGGTTGCCATATATACAATTTCGAAGAATATGTATGAGGAATACAGGTTGCAGGGCTACAGTGACTCCAATGCTCTCATAAGTGTCCTCTAAAAATTGCATATATGGCAACCCTAAGTGAAGCTGTGTTGAGAGCCCTTTGGTGCTAGGATGGGGGAGGAGAGGAGGAGCTGGGGCCAGGGCTAGGGCCAGGCTGACCTGGAAGTGCTGGGAGTGGGGCACAGGCTACACTTTCTTAGCAGCATCTTCCAGCCTGTTTGAGAGCTGTTTGGGACAGATCCTGCTAGCTGCTGGCCTGGGCAGTCAGAGGAATCCTAGTCCTCCTGCTGGCTGCTGTGTTGGTGCGACTTGCAGTTTGGAGCCACCCCTTCTCCCCCCGCTAGATCTATATTTAGGGGGTCTTAGGGAGGCCTTCCCCCACCCAAGCAGAGTCCAGAGGGAGGAAGGGATCCCAACCCTGCTAACTCCCACCTTTTCTTTTATTAAAATGTAGTGGATCATGGGAATGCTGTGGATGTAGTATATCTTGATTTCAGTAAAGCATTTGACAAAGTTTCCCTTGGTATCCTTGTTGAAAAGCTGGTAAAATGTGGGCTAGATGATAATACTATTAGGATTTACAGCTGGTTAAAGAACTATACTCAGAGTCCTCATCAATGGGTCATCAATCTGAAGGAAGGTGTTGAGCAGGGTGCCACAGGGCTCAGTCCTGGGCCTGGTACGTTCAACATCTTTATTAATGACTTGGATAGAGAGAATGCTTATTAAATTTGCAGATGACACAAAACTGGGAGGGCTAGCTAATTCTTTAAAAGACAGAAATAAAATTCAGAATGATCTTGATAAGTTGGAAAACTGGGCTGAAACTAATAAAATGAAGTTCAACAGAGATAAATGTAAAGTTCTGCATTTAGGTAAGAAAAATCAGTTTGGAGGGGTGGTCCAAACTGTAAGAAAAATCAAATGTACAAATACAGGATGGGGGATACCTGGCTTGGCAACAATACATGTGAAAAGGATGTGGGGATTGTAGTCAATTACAAACTGAACATGAGTCAGCACAGCAGTGTGATGCAGCAGCAAAAAAAGGCTAATGCAATTTTAGGCTGCATTAACAGAAGCATTGTTTCCAAGTTGGGTACGTTTAGCCTAGAGAAAAGAAGGCTAAGAGGAGATATGATAGCAGCCTTCCACTACCTGAAGGGCTGTCACAGAGAGAATGGCAAGACTTGTTCTCTCTTGCCCCTGAAGGCAAGACTAGAAATAATGGGCTCAAATTAAAAGAAAGCAGATTTCGGTTAAATATTACATTAGGATGGTAAGAGCTGTTCGACAGTGGAGCAAATTGTCTAGGGAGGTGGTGAGCTCTCCTTTGCTGGAAGTTTTCAAACAGAGCCATCTATTCGAGATGCTGTAGCTGCAGATTTCCTGCATGGAGCAGGGGGTTGGACTAGATGACCTCTTAGATCCCTTCCAACTCTATTAAAGTCTATCTTCATTTTAAAAATATTCCTACCAAATCACTGCACAAAACTCAATGCTGCCCTCCCCCCTCCTGCCATTTTCTCTCTGTCTTGGGGCGAGGGAACTGTGGGAGGAAAGTTGGAGAGCTAGACAAGGGGGCACTTTGTGTGGGATGTTGGGGGTGGCTAGGCAAGGGGGCACTCTGTGGAGGATGTTGGGGGTGTGGATAGATTTGTGGGTTAGAAGTGACAAGGGGTGTTGTGTGTGGGAAGCTAAGGGGTAACTGGTGGCACTGATAAGGCATGTGCGCAGGACTGAGGGCAAATTATGCAAATATGTACTTTGTGCAAATTAGGCCCCACACAAAGACTTTGCACATGGCCCTGCAAACCCTGGGGCGGGCCCTGCAGTTGACTCTGAGGGTTTTTTGCCTTCCCCTGCGGTATCAGTGTGGAGGATGGCTCACCTGTTTGGTGTACATCTGGATCCCAGTTTCCTACCCTGGGCCAGTTCGGCAGGTTGCCGTGCTACCTGCACGTCTGGGTTTTACCCAGTGTTAAGCACAGGCTATTTTAAACTTGAATAAAAAACTGCCATTGTTCAGTTTTCTTTCCTGGGACAGGTAGCAACCCTTGGAATGATGGCCTGCTCCCCAAAGAGCTTAACAAAAAAAAAAAAAAAAAAAAAAAACAAACAAACAAACAAAAAATTAGACAAGAAACTACAAGTGGACAAGATAGATGGGAGAATGACACAAAAACAAATGTTATCCTAACAAAGAGTGGCTTTAGTGCATCAGCTGCCTCACTTTTTCTGTTTTGTGCAAGAAGCCCTTCCCCTCAAGGGAAAGGAGTTGCTCAGGTGAATTATTATCTCCAAGCTCCAAGTCTTCTCCTTGCCAAATTTCTTCAACAGTTTTAAGTAAAATGAAGAACACCAATTCTTGATTCATCCCATTGCATTTCTATGGGTTTGCTGAGCTGTAAAATGAAGAGACCTGTGTGTATAAGTTGACAGAGTTTAGTAAAACCCTTTCTCCCTGATTGCTGCAATGCAGTACTGCCACGATATTTAACACAGCAAATTATGTGTGTTGAAAAGCTGTCAGTTTCTGGTTATCTTACTTGGTATTCTTTCATTTATTTCCTTTCCTATCCAGCTGCTTCAATAAAGGGATTTAACATTGAGTGATACAGCAGCAATACGGAGTATTGTTATTAGCAAATTCTAGTTACCGTGCAAATAAAGGTACTAAAACCCATTTATCCTTAACATGATCTATAACGAACAATTGACAATAATTATCTTCAATGAAGTATTCCCGCATTGCTTCATCACTTCCTTCCTTTTTGGCCATTTGTTTTAGAAAGTTTTGCAGCATTCTCAACACCCACACATGCACATAGTTTGTATTTGCCATTAATTCAGTATGAAATAATAAGCATAACTTCTTTCTGAGACACAAGGGTAAGTTGGCTTTTATAAGTGATGAGAAAGCAAACTTTCTGACTTTGTGCTCAGCAGAGCTCAACACATCTCATGGACCTTTACTCTGATAAGACTTTGCCACAGATAGAGAGAATGTAGTGAAGTATGGTAGGTGTAATTAAAATTGTGTTATGCTGCTGATCTGCAAGGCAGATAAATTCCATAAGCGTTAAATCACATCAATTTGTTAAAAAAAAGATTACGTTTGGTTGCTCATATTCTTGTAAGTACTACACCAGTTTAAAGACCATAAACCTGAAATGAATTACAGTAGTTCACAATTTATTCTGAATAAACACAAGTCTGCTCATTTCCTTACCATGTGAATTAAAGCCTTTTAAGCAGATGCACTGAACCAGTTTGTAAGCAGAAACACCATTACTCAGATGGAGATTACCTGGCTGGTGGCATGTTTATCTGATTTTTTTCCAATCCACAATGTGCATTTAGCTGTTCATGAGAAATACAGAGGTGTTCTAGCGAGGATGGTCAAAGGTTCAAATCAAAGGCTGGAGTCTTCAACCTCATTCTGGAGTAGTCCCATTTACTACAATGGGACTACTCCAGAGAAAGTGGTTTGAGAAATGCATCTGAAACGTTTTGAGTGTCTCTTTTTGTCATTTGCCCAATAAAGTTAGATTAGATCAAAATAAGCCTTACATCAAATGTCAGTGTGGGCAGATTCTTCTGTTTGCTCTTATTTGAGATAAAGTACCTGGCTAGCCTCCTTGTGTATTAGTCACAAACATTTTATCATCATTAAGAGTCTAATCACAAGTTCCACATGGCGTATTATAAATCAAGAGGCCTGTTTACTTGTCAAATGTGTCTGAGAGTTCATACGCACTGGTGTTTTATGGGAAAGTTACCCTTTTATCACATTCATCAGTCTGTGAAAATCAGAGGAAAAAGTAATCCCTTACAATCTCGTTTCACCAAGTATTAACACATAATAGTTTTTCACACACAGCACCAATTAGTCATTGGGCTGCGGAGGCAATTAAAATGGCTTTACATATGCAATTCAAATTGCTGGATTAAACTAAGATAAAAATAAGATGCAACTGCAGAATTTTAAGTAGAGAACAACATTTTGATGTGAATACTTCCTATGGGATATTTTTTAAGAAGGGGAAAAATAAAGGGGTAGAGGAAAAATAATGGATAGAAGAAAGAATAAATTCAGATCAGTTTGATTTTTTTTTTTTTTTTTTTAAAAGAAAAACTGAAAAGGTACATGCGTGTGTGTGTGTGAGAGAGAGAGAGAGTGGAGAGAGAGTGGAGAGAGAGTGGAGAGAGAGAGAGAGAGAGAGAGAGAATGGAAATTGACGGGAAAGAGAACAAACCATGTTCGTATACATGCTTGAGTGGGAGAGACCCAGACATCAGCAAGCATGTGTTGGTGAGGGGCAGACGAGCTTCTGTGCATGAGTTTTTCTGTTGCAATCCAGGGAGAGTGTGGTTACCCATGTTGGTCCTGAGTGACAGAGGTTGGAGACAGTGTAGCTCAAATAATCGCTTTTATTGGACCAATTATTGTTGGTGGAAACGTGCAAGCTTTCGAACCCTGAAGGACTCTGTGAGGTCCGAAAACTTGCACATTTCCATCAACAATAGTCGGTCCAATAAAAGAGATAATTAGGGATGGGTGAACAGATCGCGGTTCGGATTCGGTCCGGTTGGGTTTGTGCTTTCGGTCCGGTCCGGCCCGGCCGTTCGGTTTGTTCACCGCGTTCGGGTTCACCCGTTCGGTTCGGTCCTGTTTGGTTCGGTTCGGGCGTTCAGAAAAAGGCTCTCTGTGAGGAATGATGGCCCCAGACCCATGATGGTGGGTCCTGGGGCTACTAGAGTGGCAGCTTCTAGGTATTGGCCACAGCCCTCCCTGCCAGTAACTTGGCCCCAGAACCCTGATGGTGGGTCCTGGGGCTGGAGTGGTGGTTTCTTGATGCTTTGGAAAATTGGCTCTCTGTGCGAGGAATGATGGCCCTGGACCCATGACGCTGGGTCCAGGGGCTACTAGAGTGGCAGCTTCTGGATATTGGCCACAGCCCTCCCTGCCTGTGACTTGGCCCCAGAACCCTGGCGGTGGGTCCTGGGACTGGAGTGGCTGTTTCTTGATGCAGTGGAAAGACATCGTCTCCGTGCAAGGAATGATGG
>QEPC01015764.1:1271459-1292668 GCA_003113815.1 Sphenodon punctatus | reverse complement strand
ACCTGGAGCTCCTCCAGGCCCCACCATCAGCTGTTAGGCAGTTGGAGTGAGTGTGCTTTTCTTGGGCCATCCTATGAGATGTTTGGTTCACGCAGCCAGCTGTTAAACAACTGATGGAAGGCGCTCCTCAGGAAAGTGCCTCCCGCCCATGCAAAGTGACAGCTAGATGGTCTGGGCCACTGCCACGGGGCTGGATAGATGTCACTCACAGTCCAGGTGCCACTTTCCCCCCTCTCTGGTGCCTCCCACCTGTGCAAAGTGACAGGCAGGTAGCCCCCGGCTGCTTCTGTGAGGCTGGCTGACTGTTACTCAGTAAGTCTGGGTGCCACTTTCCTCCCCTCTCCAGTGCCTCCCAGCTGGGATAATGGGTCATCTGGCAGTCAGTTTGAATGGCCAGCTAACACTTCCCTCACCACCTTCCCCATCACTTGTTTAGCGGGTGGGTTCGTGCACCAAACAGCTCATGGGGGAGCCCAGAGTGTCCCCCACAAGGTGTTTGGTGGCAGCTCTTTCTGGGTGTGATCCTGCTGTGCTGCATTGGCCTGGGAGTGCTGTCCCGTGTGGCCAGTTCTTCAGACTGCCTGGGGCATAGAGGGACCTGTGCTGGCTTCTGTCCCCACACCCGGGTTAAGGGCTGCCTTCCCTGCCAACCTGGTTCACCCCAGGGCGGGTCGGGGAGCTGCCTCACCATTGTCACATCTCTTTTCACCCTATGTGTTTACCACTACCTATTGTCTCTTTGTCTCCAACACTAATATATACTTTTTACAGCTGTTTTTAAATATGTTTTTAAATATATATTTGAAATCTTTAATCACCATCCAATAAATATTCCAACAAATTCCAGAAAATTTAGCAGATACATATTTTGAAGTCATTGATCCGCCCATAAGGGGTGTCAGCAAGATACTACTCAGGAGATGGGGAAGCATGTTGTAAAGGAGCGGGGTGAAGAGGCTTCCCTCCATTGGGGGTACAATTGCTCCAAGTTTCGTCAGAATTGAATAAGAAAAAAAATATGTTATAGCCAGAAATAGGCTGTTCAGTTTTTGATGTGGCCTCATCCCCTGCGGGGCCATGTCAGAAAGGGGTGGGGAGCCTCTCAGCCCTGTCTCTTTCTGATGTACTTAGGGGTGTGCAATTATTTTTCATTATTATGATAACAAAAACAAACATTTTGATTTTCCTTTTCGATACTGTAATAACAAAAGCAAAAACAAAATGTTGTTTTTGACATAATGGGAAAAAACCTGAACAACCTATTTCTGGCTATAACATTTTTTTTTTCTTATTCAATTCTGATGAAACTTGGAGCAATTGTACCCCCAATGGAGGGCAGTATATGCACCAAATTTCAAAATGATTGGATAAAGAAAACCAATTTTAGTAGCAATTTAACGTTGTGATTTTAAGAAAAGCTCCGAACACATTCCTGGCTACAACTTCTTTATCTTCTATTCAATGTGCATGAAACACGAGAATATTATGTCCCTCCCCAGGATTACCAATCTTGTCAAATTTCCAAATGATTGGATAAAGAGTCCTGATGTTATAAGTCATTAACAAGAAAATGCATTCTGGCTATTACATTTTCCATCCTGTATACAAGACATATGGCAGGAATGTATCCCACACCTTCCCTGTCAAACTACAGGACAATTTGATAAAGGGTCACAATTTTATAACCAATTGAAGTTGTCCCCTTGAAGACCATTATTCAGATAAATAGCAGCACATGCAGTGCCCGTCAGAGGCAGCCACTTGACATGGCAGGGGGAGGGAGGATGGGGAGCAACCCAACAGACAAACAGATGCATTCACTGGCCAATTACTGCGTGCTTCCAGCTTTACAGGACCAATCAGTGGTGGCTTGGAGGCGGGCATAGGGGGTGGCCCTGAGGGGGACATAATAGGAACATAACTGGGACTTTGGGGACAGCATCCCAGAAATCAGGAGACATAGTTTACACATCCAGGCTGGTCAATTATCATTACAATCACATCCTGCAGCACTGTGACAGAGGACATAAGAGAATCTCTATTGGCTCTTTCCTAAACATATGCTTCTGACTTCCCAGTAACAAGTGGGGGAGAGAAGTTGGGATGGTCACAGCACAGAATGAGGCTATTTGGTTGACATTTCTGCTGATCAACTGGCATTACAAACAGATCTTATACCACAGTGACATGTAAGAGAATCCCTGGCATAGGCTTATTCTCTGCATATGCTGTGCAGGCTTATAAAATTGGGACCCATTATCACATATTTCCAATATCTGGCAGAGATGATTCTGAAAGTGTGAAGCCAAATTTCATGTACACTGGTTGGACTATAAAGATGTTACAGTCAGACATACATTTATAAGTTAATTACTTATACCACCAGGACCCTTTATCCAGTTCTTCTGAAAGTTGGCATAGATAGTAAACATTGGAAGGGGTGTAACCTTGCCAAGCTTCATCCACATTAAATGGGAGACAAATAAGTTACAGCCATTAATGTATATTCAGAACTTTGCAAAATAACACAATTCAACTGGTTATAAAATCAGATTCCTTCATTCAGTATTTCTGAATCTTGGTTCACTTGATGCCTTCCATTGGAGGTACAAAGCTTCCATGTTTTGTCCACATATAATGAAAAACAAAAAAGGTACAGCCGAAAATGTGTTTTTGATTGAAACCAATGAAAATTGAAAACAAAAGCAAAAACGAAAACAAAATTTTGACATTTATGAAAACGACAGATTTAAATAACAAAAATGAAAAATGACAAGGGTCCCTGGTGCACACCTCTAATAGTCATGGTGCTGCAAAGCAGCAGAGTCACACAAAATCCAATGGAGTGCAAATGTGCACCTGTGTCCCTGTGCCATGTCCCCTGCTCCAACCCTTTTGCCCTTAGCTCTCATCTATATAAATGGAAGGGCTTACGGGCCAGAGTGAACAATGGCTAAAGATAGCCATAGTTGCACACATTCCTTGCTACTGCGTATGCCTAGTAGCACTACAGAAATGATAAGTAGTAGTAGGAAAGCAATTAATTAATTTTGTGTTAATGTGTCCTGATGAGGCTTTTTTTAAAAAAAACACCCCCAAAACAACAACAACCAAAGAAGCCGCTCCTTTGTTCTTATTAGGTTGGCAATAATCCCTATTGCTTTGCAGTCTACAAAGCAATAAGTAGCTGCTGAGATTAATTAAACACTGAAGTGAAGCTGAAGTGTTTAATCAATCACAAGTTTTGCAAACATATGATGCACAAGGTAATCAAGCCTTTTGCATTACACAGCACGCCTAACCAGAGAAGAAAGTGTTGGAAAGCCCAGGAAAGTGCTGCTTGCATGTCACAAAATCACACACAGCAAGAATGTCAACACTTGCATGGGGTATCCCTCTGCATCTCTTCCCAAGCTCCTGGAGATTGCTACAGCTGGGGTTGCCACTTTCCCCAAAGTTTTGACCTGAAGGGGGCAGAGCGACATCTGAAAGGGGGTGAGGCAAAGGGGCTCACGGTCATGCTCAAATCCTGCAATTTGTTAATGGGATGTGAGTCTTTGTACTTTCTGCTAAGCATTTTAACAGTGTTTAACATTTGCCTTTGGGGGTTAGGGGCACCCGTTCAGGGTGTTGCCTTCACCCCACCAATTCCCAATGTAGTCCTGCCCCCACAAGAACTCGCCCCCCCCCCCGGGGTTACTGAGGTGCCCCTGGATAGTCCAGAGAAATCAGGGTTTCACTTGAGGATGAAGTGAAAAACCCCAGAGACTCTGGGTCAAGCCTGGAGGGGTGGGAACCCTAGTTGCAACTGAACCAATGAGCGCTGAAGCCAGCTTTGCTATAGCCATGGTCTGTTCTGCAGCCCAAGTGACAGCTTAAACCATATGTCTTCTGACCACATATTGGGAACTGCTGCAGTAGGACAGTGTTTCTCAAAGTAGGGGGTAGCCCCCAGGGGAGGAACAGAAGGTATCTGGGTGGGGGCACAGGAAGGACCACAGTTGGCAAACACTCTGGGTGAAAATAGACATAACAGAGCGCTAACTTCACTTTAATACCACTTTAACATTTTTTATGCATGTTGCAGGGCTGTATAGGGCAACAATACGGCCCCGCAACATGCATAGGAAATGTTAAAGTGGTGTTAAAGTGGAGTTACTGTCTGTTTTCACTCTCTGACTCCAAGTGTGGCATGAGGGAGAGAAAGTCAGAGAACAAGGAGGAGAGCGGGAACGCAGTAGGGTAGGAAGAGGGAGAGCAAGGTGTATGTAAACTATGTATGTATATGTGGAGGGGTCTCAACTACCACAGACAAACCAAAGAGGGAGCCTGGTTCAAAAACATTTGAGAATCACTGCACTAGGCTATGACAGATAAAGGGAGGAAGGACTAGAATTCATGGAGGAAGTGGGTAGGGATCGCTTATTAGTTTATTCAAGTTTCTGTTAAAACTCCAGACACTTGCTGTGGTTGCTGAGTTTTATGCAAACTCCATATCCTAGATTTTGAGATCACATAAAGCTGCAAAAGGAAATAAATCCAAGGGTCATGAAAAATGAATGGAAATAAATCCAAGGGTCATGTACTGCTAAGAGAAAAGAAAGGAGAAGCAGGCCAGCCAGCAGGCTGCCCTGTGAAGATGATGGAAAGGAGAGTGCAGAAAGACTGCATTCCCTGAGATGCTAAATCTTTAGAGAGGGAGAGAGCAAGTAAGCCTGGCCAACAAGCATGACCTGGGTCAGGATAACAGAGCTTGAGTTTAGGGTTTTAAGTTCATTAGAAAAAGAAATCAACTTGCATAAGCATTTGGCCCAGCAACCCCACTCACACTCAGAAGGATTCCTGAAGAAATGGTTCAATAACTAATGGAATTCAGCCACTAAGGATTTTTATAAAATCCATCCAGCAAAGTCTATCTACTTCCACTCTCTAAGTGCTGTATCTACAAACTGTAATTTTCTCTCCCCACCCACCACATTTCTTCTTTTTAAAAAAATGTGAAAACATAATCTAGCATAATCCTCAAGCTGGTGACATTCACATTTGAGATGAAAAGAGATACACAGCAATAAACCTTCCAGGTCATGCTCAGATACTGGAATTTGTTAATGGGATGTGTGTTTGACTTTCTGCAAAGCATTTAAAAAGTGTTAAACATCTGCCTCGGGGGGTGGGTGGGTGAGGGGCACATGCAGCACATTATGTGTCACTCTAATTTGCAAAGGTAGCCATTTGGTGAATCCTAGGCATCTATTACAGCTCTGGGAAGGGTCGCCCTTCCTGTGAATTGATGTGTGCTGAGTGGTTTTAACCCTGTGAATATTCAGAGGGTTTATTTCTGTTAAAGAAGCTGCTGTTGGAGCTAGCAGCTCCTGGCATTTGGAGATGTTCTCTGTCCTTGGCAGGGGCTGGTGGTACTTACCCACAATCCCTGCTGAGACACACTGCATACAAAGAACCCACCCCCCCACAAGTCCAGGAAGTTTAGGATCCCTCTCTCAGAGTGTTCCACAGTGGGAGGTTAGAATTCTGAAGTCCAGTCTTGTGGGGCCTGGATTTGTAGGTCTCTACTGGACTGTAGGCTTGACCCTCAGCTGATGTAAGCTTGCATAGCTCCATTGGCTTTAAGTTATGTAATGTTGATTTGCATCTAGCAGCTGAGCCTCTGACCCTATAATTCTACAGATGATATTAGAAACATTAAATGATATCAGCTTCAGGGGCTCATTGAAAACAGGCAACATCCCACTTCATATTTTCAAGTTCTATAAGTATATTTCAAACAGCTTCCATTCTATTCTAGGCATCTACCATGGGTACCAAGCACCCCGAAAACCTTGTCTTGCAGACTTTGCTCATATGAGCAGCACTACTAACTGCAATGGGCTTACTCATGTGAGTAGCCCTGCTGATTACAATGGAGCTACTCATGCGGAAGCACGTTGCCCAGAACTGGAATCAAATAATTAATATTTTACAGAGAACATTATTAGAAATTCACAATAACTGATATAAAAAAAAGATATAAAGAGACTGCCTATGCTTAATCTTATTTATTTATTTGGCTAGCTTTCGCCATTGCCACAAAAAATTAACAAAAACTATAGACATATACATATAACCAATTTGGAATACAATCAAAATTTGGGCTAATATACATCCTAATGTCTATACTATGGATAACATAGTCATGTATCTGCATTATACTCAACACACTCATGTTGTAAAAAGCAAAATGCCTTGCTCCTCCACAGGGGTTACTGTGGAAGAGCTTGGCCCCTGCTAGAGTGAGTAATTAATAATTAATATTTGTTTGACTAGCTTTCGCCTTAGCCACAAAGCATTTTTTCAAAAACTAATCAACATATCCAACAGTACAGAACACCACAATAGAATACTTCAAAAGTAAATTCACTTACATACAACATCTTATTTCCGCCCTACACCAGAGCTAAACAAAACAAAAACAAAAAAAGAGATAAAAATATTGCCTTGCTCTTCCACGGGGATTACTGTGGCAGAGCTTGGCCCCTGTAATATAACTAGTTGCCGACTTAGTACTTAAACCCAAAGATTAAAAGTCACAACATTGGTTTTTAACAATACAAAACCAAAATAATGTAGCTTTCATGGCGCATCTAAATGCTGCCCACGGTACTTTTACATGCCACATACCTATAAGTGCAATTGGGCAGCAGTCATCTGAGCAGTCTTAAGTTTAAATAAATATATTATTTTGACAGAAGCTATAACAGTTAGTCAGAAGTATATGGAGCAAAATGCAACAGGGACCCCCAGCCAAATTAAATTTAACATCAAAATATAGTCACTATAAATCGCCTCACAAGAACAAAATAGAACATGCACGTATGCCCCATGCATGTAAAGCTGAAATTAGCTGAAACTTGCCTACAAGGTGGCTATGTGACCCCTCTTAGATGCTAAAAAAATAAAGGAGGCCAAAGCCTTTACCGCCTGCTCCTGGGTTTGAGTAAGTAAATAGAGGTAAGTCCCCTCATCTCCAAAGGAGGATCCGCTAGCCAACAAGGGAGCTAACCATACTGCTCGCAGGTCATCAAAAAAAGAACACCTCAAAACAAGGTGATCAATATTCCCAATCTCACCCATGGAGCAATTACAGAGTCTCCGCGAGAGGGGAATACGATGTAACCTACCCTCCGTAACTGCCATCCGAACTAACTGAAAACGAAGGTAGGTATATGCCCGCCGTAGTTTTGGGTTATTTAACTGATCCAGATAAGGTTCAAAAGAAGGTGTCAGTTTGAATTGACTTAACCACGGAGCTACCTTCCATGATCGTACGATGGTCATATCTTCTTGTTGGTCTATGTCCCAGATCCTCCCACATATTTCAGATTTTATTACTGTCAGGCTTTCCCCTTGGAAGTAAGTAAACGAAAAACCCAGCTTGTTAATCAGTTGCCCCAAGTAAGTAATCCAAGGGTAACCACTGGGGCCTAAAAAATATATTAACATTTCCTTGAGGCAACCTAGTGTCAGGGCTTTCTCTTGCTGTTGCAACAGCCTTACCCAATATCTTACAAAGGCCATCCTAGAGAGGGCCTGGATTGAGAGAATACCAGTCTCAGCCCTTAAGACAGCCCCTGGAACACTAGGGTCCACTCTCATCAACCGTCTCAAAAATAAGTTTTGGACCCTCTCAAGAAGCAATACATTAGGGAAAGAAACCAAATCCATCCCAAAACCCAACACTGCAGGTACTTTAGCTTGATAAACTTTTAGGAAAGTGGATAGAGGAACTCCCTTTGATAAATACATTGCCCTAGTGAGAGCTCTAACTGCCGTGGTTGCCTTTACTGCTCTAGCTTGAAGATGAAAATTCCAAGACCCGCGGTTTGAGATGGTTACTCCTAGATAGTTAAAGGAGTTAACCACAGCTATCCTATCCAGGCTTGTAGCCCAGTCAGAAGACCGGGTCTTTTCCTCCACAATCATTATTTTAGACTTGGAGGCATTTACCTCCATGTCATTTATGGAACAAAACTAGCCAAAAGCTTCCAATGCCTTTCTCATGCCTTTTTCAGTTTGCGAGAGTAAAACTATATCATCCGCCAACTGAACAAAACAAACAAAAGTATCCCCAATCTTGGGTGCATGGGTTTCATCAGGCTTGACATAACTAAACAAGTCTGATAGATAGAGATTGAAGAGGAGGGGAGCCAACACGCACCCCTGGCGAACACCTCTCTTAATTGGAATCGATGTTCCGGTGGATAAACCCCTCCCCATCTTAATCCTTGCTTCATTATTGGAATACAGTTGAAAAACAGAAGTGAGTAGTCTACTCTCTATACCCAGATTCTTAAGCTTAGTCCAGAGTCTTGCCCTTGGTATGCTATCAAATGCCTTCGTCAGATCAACGAAGGAGAGATATAACTGGCCCTTCCTAACTTTGTGGTATTTATGCATAAGATGTTGAATAATATAACCACAATCAATCGTAGACTTGCCTTTGGCAAAACCAAACTGTTCCGGGGGAACCAAGGCCCCTATCTCTGCCCATTGTTCCAAGTGATTGAGGAGAATCCTGGCAAACAGCTTGCCCACAATTGATAGAAGGCTAATGGGCTGATAACATGAAGGGTCTCGCCTTTTCCCCTTCTTGAAAATAGGGACTATCAGACTTTGCACCCAGGAAGAGGGAACCCTACCTGCCCTACCCACTTGAAAAAAGAATTTGGAGAGGACTTTAGCCCACCAGTCTGGAGTTGCTTGTAAGATATCGACCGTAACAAAATCAGGCCCTAGCGCCCTGTTTGGTTTCAGCCCAAGAATAGCTTTGATTGACTGTCTATGCAAAAAGAAAAAGAGACTTCAAACAGCGATGAAATACAAATCACCCAAACATAACTATTATTAGATTTCTATATGACAGTAGTAGGAGATTATGAGCATTTATTGCTGCAGACAGTAAAAAATAACCAGAGTTTAGTAATCATAAATCATTTCTATCCATTCAGTCAGTTAAAATACTTCAATATTATGAGCCTTATTTTCCTCTTGCACTGATTTTGTGGCAGTGTAACCCTGCCGAAGTCAATGAAGTTACTTTTTAATTTACATTGTGAGTTAAAGTTTTTTATTTGTCAAGCATAAAATACATGCATAAGTCCTTAATAAACCTAAATTACAGCAAGTCCATTGGCAGAAAATGTCAAGAAAACACACCACTGCAATGCCTCAATGCCTCCCTGCCCATTGAAATACACCAGCTACACTGCAAAACAGGCCAGTTTAACTGTGGACAGTGTGTATGAGGGGTGGGCAAAGTTTCCTAATCCTGGGTGCAGCCACACGAGCTGCTAGGGCCTCATCCCTGCACGATCCCCTTGCATGCAAGTGCAGGCACCACACTGGGAGCTCGGCAGACAGTTGTAGGGAAGCTGGATGGGCTTGCCACTGTCAGAGCTCCCCCAACGACTGGGGCACGTCGAGATGTTGGCCACATGAGCAGGTGCCCGACCAAGGTCCTGCCCCCAGCTGTGACACTGCAGTGCATAATGGGTGCTACCGGCTGCCTCTCAAAGCCCTGCTGCGGCACCCATTGTGCAGTGGGGCAGATGGCTGCTGGCCACGTGAGTTGCCCTGCCTTGGTTAGCCTTACCCCATGCAGGAGTCACCATCCTGCCTGTCCCCCAAGCCCATAGCCTAGGCTTCATCTTTGACTCACCCCTTTCTCTTAAACCCTACATTGACTCTGTTGCTAAATCCTGTCGCTTCTCCCTCCATAACATTGCTAAGATTCGCCCTTTTCTCTCTGTCTCGTCTGCCAAAACTCTTGTTCATGCTCTGGTCATCTCTCGCCTCGATTACTGTAACCTCCTTCTCACTGGCCTTCCCCGGTCTCACCTTTCTCCCCTCATCTCTGTCCAAAACTCTGCTGCCAGGGTCATCTACCTCGCCAGTCGCTTCGACCATGTGCAGCCCCTCCTCTCTTCGCTTCACTGGCTTCCCCTTCCTGAACGAATCCTGCACAAGCTCCTAGTCTTCACCTATAAAGCTCTTCACAACCTTGCTCCCCCCTACCTCTCTGCACTTATCGCCCTCCATACTCCAGCCCGTGCACTTCGCTCCTCCTCTGTCCCTTCTCTCACCCTTCCACGCCTTCCCTGCTCCCCTAAGCGCCTTCGTCCCTTCTCACTTGCTGCCCCCCATGCCTGGAACTCCCTCCCTGTCCACATCCGCCTTGCCCCCTCCCTTCATACCTTCAAATCTCTCCTTAAAACTCACCTCTTTCGCTCTGCTCTGTCTGACTCTTTATCCTGCTGAGCCACTATTCCTATACCTACGATCGGTTTACCCTTATCCTTGCAACATGGACCTGCCTGCTGTCATTCTCATCGTAACCAAGCCAAGTACGTGCACTTGAGACCTCGCATCTTCATGAATGTTAGACCCCTTGTCTCTCCCTCTGTTCCCCTTCCTAAGTCTCTCTCCCAGCTCCTGTCTCTCAGATTGTAAGCCCTACGGGCAGGGACCATGTCTATTTTATTACTTTGTAAAGTGCCAGGTACACTGCTGGTGCTATATAAATGTTGTTAATAATAATAATAATAATAATAATAATGTTGGGTAAGGCTGCTCTGCGATGTGTCTGCAGACATTTTTTGAGGATACATTATGTAGCAGCCAGCTGTTCCCTCAGCCCCGGGGGTGGGGGTGGGGGGAGAACAACATCTGGTGGCCACCAGACACTTGATGAACTGCATCAGGTGGCCTGGCTGCCCAGAATGGGTTAAAGCTACCCAAGATGTGGTAGCCCTCCCACTGAGTCTCATGTAGCTGCATCCTTTGCGACCTGCATCCATTTACCACAATGGGGCCAAAGAACCCAGAGCCACAGTTTGTCTACTTTTAGCATATACTACAACATACAACATTGTACTCTGCAATTTTGGTAAACGTGAAGCAAAATCTTTTGCATTTCACTGTGAAATGACATGATTATGAACAGAAATTTATTTATTTTTATTTATTTATTTTCTAAATTTCTACCCCGCCCCTCCTGAGAACAGCTCGGGGCAGCTTCCAACAATTAAAGGGGAAAAAGGATACAAATAGAGATGAAACATATTGAAATTATTATTTGAGGTTATTTTCCTCTTGATTGGATCAGAAGGAGCTCTGATGGGGTTTAGTTTGGTTGGTGGTATTTTGTTCAGTTTAGGAGTTATTGCTCAGTTCATTCTGGGTGTGTGTGTGGATTCGGTTGGCTCTGGGTGTGTGTATCTAGTGGGAGTTCAGTTGGGGGAGTGGAGACAGTTGGTCAGACTGGGCCCAGACCATAGGATTCATGAACCTAATCAAACTGACCTGCCCCCCCCTTCCCTCCCAAAATCAAATCAGACCAATCCATACTGAACTAAACATATCTGCTATCGGAGCAGGCTGCATATCTGACACAATGGATGAGGATCAGAGCAGCAAAATCCATTAGGTATAGCATTACATTCAAATATTTCTTTCACGTCTAGTAGAAACCCCTTTATATGGTCCTCTTTTAACCAGATATCAACTTATTTGGATATGTCCATAACAACTGTAAAACAATGTACACTATTACAGTGTAACCCCAATTATACATACACCACTTTAATTCAGTTGATGCTTTCAAAGATCATACTTTCTTCTGTTACTTAGCACTTAAGGTGTACTACATCCTACATGTTTCAAAACACTGCAGTTAGGAACAAAAACTGTTTTAAATAATGCAGTCAATCATGGTAACACAGGCAAGTAAGAATGCTGCATAGGGTTCATTCTGCTCTCTCTCCAGTTTCCTGCTGGTCATTTTCAGGAACATTTCAGTCTCTTTGCAATATCTGAACAACACAAAGAACAGGGTTCATTATGGATAGGTTTCAGATAAAGAGGAGGGGAGCTGTGATTCCTGCTGGTTGTAACAAAATAATCAGGGTTATAACAGAGGTTGTGCTAGATAGATTCAGAGAACTAAATAATAGGCACGGAGGCATAATTCAAAGCAATATTTGCTACATGTTGCTCAGCACTGGGCACAATGAAAGAGATTAGGAACGTAAGTGTGTGGCAACACAGCAAACTTGTGCAAAGAGGGGCATGAGGAACTGAGAAGGAGAAGTAAAAGTAAAGAGATATTAAGAAATCTTTTGAACTGGTGGAATATATTCAGGCAAAATAAATGATGAAGAACGAGACACTGTGGTTGAGTGGAGTATGCTGGACGATCAGAATTTAAAACCTGGTGTGGTCATAAACTTCCTGAGCGGTCTTGGAAGAATCATTGGCCCTTTTTACATGAGACGCACCCACTCATGCCCAAGCAGGTCTGCTACATGGGCATAAGTCAGTGCCACCCGTGTGACTGCTGCGGCGGGTGGGTGGGTGTGCATGCTCCTGCAAAACATGCATGCCCACCCACCTCCACCCATTGCCCACTCACGGAGCACTTGGCCAAAACAGTGATTGCTCTGTGAGTGGGGATGCAGTGGGGATCAGTGTGAGCCCATGTACACTGCCCCCCTGCAGTGCCCACGCTGCCACATTCATCCCCCCTGCAGCTGCGACCCATTTAAAAAGGGCTATTAACTTTCAGCCTCAGCTCTCCATCTATAAAATGGGAACAGTGATACTGATCTAGCTCACAGAGATGCTGTGAGAACTGCAGAGACTGAAGTTTTATGGTTCTCAGCACTGCAAAGATGTCTATAAAGTAACTTTATAAACAGAGGGGAAGCTGTTGATTGGCTGAGCATCTGTTTAGTGGCTATATAATAGTGGTCATGTGAAAAATGCAAGTATAAAGGAAGAGCCTCTACAGAAATCAGCAGGGAAATAAAAGGAGGGATAAGGAAAATAGCCAAGCAGGGAATAAAGCCAACGTTTTAATCTGCAGCCCAAAATGACGTTATAATAGTATTATAGTTCCTATTCTGCATATGAAACTGAGGTTCTGATAGGTTCACTGACTTGCCGAAAGTCACAAACCTAGAAATCTTGGCTTCTGACTGATCACAATAGGGTCTGGTCCACCAGCGAAAAAAAGGAAAAGGTCCTTATTAGGAACCACAGGAAAGATGGTGAACTCAAAAACATTAACAGTTCAGAGTATGTGGATGATGTAAAAGTCCCTGAGGTTAGGTAATAGGTAATATTTTGCTGGTATCAACTAAAACATAAGGCTAGGATTTTTAAAGTAAGCTTCCACCGAATTTACATGGGTCTGGGCGCCTAATTCTCGTAGGCTCCTTTGACTTGTGTCCCTGGACTTGTCTGGTATTTTAGCCATATGACTGGTTTGGTCTCTTCTGGGTACTTTCCCTCTTATTCATTGTGATGTACAGAAAAGGTCATTTCTCCTACCACAGACTCATGGAGAAGCCCCGTCTAATCCTGTTAAAGGCTGGCATGTTTGGCTTGCAAGAGAGAACCCTATGCTTGTCTCCACAGGGAAATAAACACTTTTAAAGAAGCTTTGGACTTTTAAAATGAGTTAAACAAATATAACAGCCATGTGAGTAGTAGGTGATTCAGCTCTCTGCTTCCCACAAAAATGGCTTGAATGAGGGGGTTACTTTTTATGTGCCCTTATACAAACTCATCTACGACTTTATTCCTTTATTGCCCACATGTTCTCAAGGGAAGCCAATTTCTCTTTCAAGCAGCAGTGACTTCAGTAAGTCAAAGTATCCAATTGCTAGAGGAGGCTTTCATCATTGAAATCCCACTGTGGAATGCTAGCTGTTTTCAAAAGAACAAAGAGGTGAAGGACAAAAACAAATGGCAATTATACTGACATGGTGAAAAGCTGGAAGACCTGTATTCTCTCACAATGTGAATTAGGGTAAAACTATATAAAGATGCATATGTTGCTAAGCAAGGCATGATAGCATCAAGCACACAGAATTGTGTGCTACTATAATCTGTTACCCAGGTATAATTTTAGTTTCCTGAGGTATTTTGCATGCAATTTCCCAGGCTTTGTTTATTAATTATTATTATTATCATCAAGCATTTATATAGTTCAAGCAATGTACCTGGCGCTTTACAAAGTAATTGAATAGACACGGTCCCTGCCCTAGGGCTTACACCCTTAGAGACAAAGGGGGGTGGGGAGACGAAGGAAGGGGAACAGAGGGAGAGACAAGGAGTGTAACATTCACGAGGATGCGAGGTCCCTCCCAGGTGCACGCGCTTGGCTTAGTTACATCAAGAATGATGGCTGGTTGGTCCATGTGGTGAGAATATGAGTACACAGACCTTAGGTAACAGATCGTAGGTGTTTAAAAGAAGCACACACACACACAAAAGAAGAAGTTATCCACGATTGTAAACACCCCCCCATTCTCCAACACCTTATCCTGCATCATCAGAAAGGTTTTAAGACTTGGCTGTCAGTGCTGCAGTACAGAGAGCTGCAGAGCTGATGACATTAGCTGGAAGCAGAAGGCTATTTTTCTAAATACAGGAATAAAGACACTTTCATTTTCACATCACCAGAGGTTTGGGAGGATGACTGAACTATCTGACACACTCAGAGGACTGCTGCTGAGTTTAGGAGTGGCTATGGGGAATCCAGCTCATTTCTTTTTCTCTGGCTCCCCTTCCAAGGAGTTACGTACATAGTCTGTACACCATATGTAGCAAGAGCCACTGGGCTATATGCTGGGCACAGGGTGTGGAGAATGCCCAGTCCAGTTCTCTATGCCTGTCTTATCACAGCTCCTAGGCGTTCCTGGTAGTCTCTGTGTTGCTGCTAACGTTCCTACTGCAGAAGAGTATGGCCTCACAATGATCAGTCATGACTGCTATGCTACCAAAATTTTCCAGGGGAGCACAAGGGAAAGAAAAGGAAATGTATTTTTGTTAACATGCTGTGCCTCTGCCAAAACTGAATGGAATATCACGGAATACAGAAAAGGCCCTTTTCTAGCCTGAGCATAATTCCCCTGCTGAATATCGAAGTCCTGCAGCAAGCAATTGGGGTGTGAGAATTTCTCATAGGAATAATTTGAAACTATCTTGATTTTGATTTGATTTATTGGTTAATAATAATACATTCATAACCAGCTGTGGCACAAAACCATAGCCTCTATCATCCTAATAATAAATAAGGTACATTAGTTATTATTATGGTACATTACCCCACTCCTAGTTTCGTGCCCAGGTAGGCAAGATGAGTTTTACATGAGGTTTCTGCTGGATGATCACTCCACTACCATCACATCTAGGGTGTCGTAATTTCTGTGGAGAGTATATGTCACAAAGCAGAAATGTAATCTGCCGGGCAAGGAAAATGAATACATTTGGCCTAACATATTAAGGTTGGTGTAATGCCAATGGTGAGGATTATTATCTTTGCTAATATAGCATCTTGTTCCTGTTTGTGCATGGGCATAATTTTATATAATGTTTAGTTTTTAAGTTTATACCAATTGTATTTTGTAACTTTGATGGGTTTTCTAACTTTGCATTGGCTAGTCGGCTACACAATATGAATAAACAACATAATTCTATCCCCACTCTGTGTCTGGAGGGGTTGGGATAAGTTTGTGTCATAAAAGAAATGGACCGAATTGAATTATTCAGGGGTCAAGAGTTTCCCCCACTCAAGCTCCGTGAAAGAGCTAGGGCCCACTTTGGAACAATACTTCCATCTGGGATAACTTTATTATGGATATTAACATACTAGCTCTATAAGTACACCTCCATATCTTTTTGGAGGAAAGGAGGATACCCAGTTAGAAATATAATTAAACAGTTTGATTTGTTAAGGTTTTTTTTAGGGTGTATTCAATTTTAATTCCAATTGTGTTTGTTTGATTTATTAGCTAAAAGGGGAATTAATTGGATTTACCTGAAAGTATGCTATGTTTAAATTTTATCGAAGATTGATTAGTGGGTAGTTGCTTTTATTGCAAATGTCCTTTTGGGATTTGTTTTAGTGTTGGAGTTTTGTGTTGCTTCTTATATATATTTTGTTTCATTGTATATATTTTGTTATGTTGTTATAACCTATGGTTGAAACAATAAACTCTTACATTTCATTTCACTTCAATATATAATAAAAAAATTGGTGGACAACAAAAATAAAATTTTGGACAAAAAAACAAATGTTACAGCCAATCAGTCATTCGTATCTAAATCTCAAGTCTCAAACATAAGTTTACAACATATGACAAAGACAATATCTATCTACAAAAACTAAATAGTTCTAAAATTGAGAAAAGCCTCATGGATTTCAAAAGCTTTGTGCAGAAACTTGGCTACTGTCTGTGGGTATTTTCAGATGTTATGAGATCATGCTCAACCACGGGGAATTCCCACATGCTGATCGTGGTCTCGTCACGTCTCTTGGGGGGAATGGAAGCTCCCCACCAGATGTTCACCCCCGTGAATCACGGGGAGGAGTCACATTGAACATGCAAACGGAGGTCCTGCCCGGACCATCTCCATTTGCGTGTTCAATGTATTTCCCCCCCGTGATCAGGGGGATCGTCTCGTATGTCCCCAAACCATGGCCCGGAATCAGCGGCGGGATTCCGGGCTGTGGTCAATGCCCTGGGGGGCGGGCAGGTGCTGCGGCCGCATTGGCCACGGCACCCGCCCATCTCCCAAGAGGGCGGGCGGCCTAGGGAGCGTGGGGGGTGGGGCTGTGCGGCCGCACGTTGATCCGCACAGCCCTGCCCCCTCCCTGATTCCCCGCCGGGATCAGCTGGCATGTGTGTTGGACGTGTCGGTTTGATCCTGGCGGGGGATCAATGGGTGTTTCCGTGACGGGGCCAATACAGGCCCCGTCACGTCTGAAAATACCCTGTGACACCTCAAAAATTGATCCACCAGAAGAATTTGGACAAGCTCGGAATTAGATCTGCCAGGAAATTTTACCAATATAGAATCCAAAAATTGTGAAACTATCTTGTAAATCATAGAATTTGCTAGGCTTTCTAAATATAGGGGCTGCTATTAGCTACCCTACAAAATAGGGATCTTATACAAATCTCAGTTTCCATTAAAATGATCAGTAACATTTTTGCTACTGGTAGAGGAAGAATGCTTCCTTTACATCCTTGTCTTGCAGTGTAGTTATTTAAAAATATAATTTCACTTTAATACTCTCAGAATAGCTTTCAAAGTCTTCTCAGGTAGCTTTGTTGTCATATAAGAAATATATAATCCCTGCAGAAGAGAACAGGATAAAATCATTTAAGAAAGATCGGCAGTAGCTAGTCCATGACCTTCAATAGTTCCTAGAGAATGAAACAAAACTCCAGGCTTGTCAATTTTTACCAGACCTGGAGGGAAAACCTATACATTTCACAAAACATGTTTTTATAATAGCTGTACCATAAAGTATTAAATGGACCTTCTAAATTTAATTGGGTTTGCTGTTTCTCCTGGAATGAAAAGATATCCCATGAAAGTGAATATATCTCAGAGCAGCATAATATATTCTTTCTACCTGCGTCTTCTTTATTTCACTCCCTTATACCTCAGCTTCCACTGTATGCTGCATTTCCCCTTTATAAGTGAGTGTAGTTAATCAGGCGGCTCCACAGAGTACCACATAAATTATGGTCTACGGGTTCTCTGTGCTACAAGAATGTAGCCAAATACTTAATACCCATAGATTGAAGAGCAACACATCACCTTTGTAAAGGCATCCAAGCCTGACATTAAAAGTGTTCCAGGCCCGGCAACAAGAGTCACCCATTACATAATGATGGTGCTGATAATGAAAAAGGAATAAAAGTTTACCTACTTCTCCAAAAGAGAGAGGGGGGGGGGGGAAAAGAAAGAGCAAGTGGGAAAGAGAAAAAGGAGGAAATTATAGAATCAAAAAACCTCTGGTTTGAAAGATGTGTTAAGGCTCTCACAAATTCACTCATGCCAAAAAGCATGGAAAGTGGGGAATAAAGCCATGTAAACAGTAAAGATGTACAGTCTCACATATTGTGCTCACTTACAATTTAGGCTCCATAAACCCACACCTTGCCTTAGTCTTTCAATCCTCATCCTCTGCTGGTTGGGGGCAACAGCAAGCTCCTCCACGCCCCAATATTATGGACGTGATCCCTGTATACCATACATACAGTTCCCCTCCATTCCTGACTGCTCCCAAGGCTTGTCCCTGAATATTAGGGGTGGGAAGTTCGGATCGCCTGATATCCAAAACTGCTGTTATTTGGCAGCATCGGGGATATCGGATAGATCCGAGAATTCCCTGTACTGGTACTGGTTCCAGCACCGGATTTTTTTTTACATTGCAGCCATTGAAATCAATGGCTGCAATGTAACCCCCCCAACCCAAACCACTTCCCCTCCCCCTCGCAGGCTGCGCGGGTGGAAGGGGGGACACACACATACCCCCGCCAGTGCCCAGCCTGGATTTTTTAAAAAAAACTGGACTGCCAGACCGGTGGACTCCGGGCTGCCGCCACCGCACTGCTGGCTGCCCAACAGCAGCCAGGGCTATTGCTGAAGGAGACAGCTCTCCTCTGGGAGCCCTCCCGATGATATCAGGCACTGGCACTCTGGGTTAAACCCCCCGATCGCCTTTTACCTGTGCTGTGGGTGGTGGCGGCGACAGCAGCGTGGTGCGGGACCGGCTTCAGCGCTGGCTTCAGTGCTTCACTAGGCCTTCCGGGGAACTTTCGGGCAGCCTGGGAGGGGGGAGGTTTGGGGTTTTTTTTAAATTGATTTCAATGGGGGACACTTCCCCATTGAAATTAATGAAAAAAACCAGTAATGGTAAACTGGTTTTACCAATAAAACCGATTTTTTTGAAACCGGTACTGAAATGAAACTTAAACCTTAAACTGCAACCTTGTGTTTGTGATTTCCCCCCCTCCATCCCATATAGAGAGAGATAGGTTAGGGATAGTAGTAAAACCAATACCCATTTTTTTTCAGTTTGGTCCCACCCCTACCGAATATATATCACCATCTCTCAACCTTCTCCCCCCACATACACCCCAAAACCTGGGTGCCCCATCCCATCAACACACTTCTCCCCACCCATGGCTAACTCTGAGCCATATACACCCTCCCAGCATGTGGCTGCCTGTTGCTCATACACACACTGCTCCCACCCCTAGCTGCCCCCAATCTTGTCTCCCAGTACACATCCCATACCCATATACACCGCCACAGTACTTGGATGTCCTATTGTCCCTAACCCAACTGAAAGCACATATGAAAAACATACATCTTTCAAAATGGAGGTTTTTTTATGTCCCACTTGCTCTTTCTCTCCCCCCACCCCCTCTGCTGGACAAGTAAGTAAACTTTCATTCCTTTTTCATTATCAATACCATCATTATGTAAAGTCACTCCAACCCTTGTTCTTGAATAAACATCACAACCTCAGCTCTAGCTCTCTACGCCCTCTCTCTTTCCATCTGTTCAAGCTTGCCCCTCCAGCTGTCTCTCTGATATCTCTACCTGGATGTCTCAACGTCAACTTAAACCTGACATGGCTAAAACTGAATTCCTTATCTTCCCCCCTCATCCTTCCTCTCCCTCCTCCCTGTCGAGCCGCATCGATGGGGTCACCATCCTCCCCATCCCCCAAGCCTCTGTTGCCAAATCCTGTCGCTTCTCCCTCCATAACATTACTAAGATATGCCCTTTTCTCTCTCCTCTGCCAAAACCCTTGTTCATGCCCTGGTCATCTCTTACCCCGATTACTGTAACCTCCTTCTCACTGGCCTCCCCAGCTCTCCCCCATCTCCATCCAAAACTCTGCTGCCAGGGTCATCCACCTCGCCCGTCGCTTCGACCACATGTAGCCCCTCCTCTCCTCTCTTCACTGGCTCCCCCTTCCTGAATGAATTCTGCACAAGCTCCTAGTCTTCACCTATAAAGCTCTTCACAACCTTGCTCCCTCCTACCTCTCTGCACTAATTTTCTTCTGTACTCCAGTCCATGAACTCCCCTCCTCCTCTGTCCCCTCACCCTTCCAAATGTCCCCTGCTCCCCATACCTCCTTTGTCCCTTCTCCCTAGCTGCCCCCCTCAACCTGGAACTCCCTCCTTGCCCCCTCCTTTTGTACCTTCAGATCCCTCCTCAAGACCCACCTCTTCTGCTCTGCCCTCCCCAACTCCTTACTCCCCTCTCCTAACTCATACTGATGCCTACCATCCAGTACAAACTGTTACCTGAGGTCTGTGTACTCATATCCTCACCACATGGACCAACCAGCCAACATTCTCGATGTAACCAAGTCAAGCACGTGCACCTGAGACCTTGCATCTTCGTGAATGTTACACTCCTTGTCTCTCTCTCTGTTCCCCTTCCTTCATCTCCCCTCCGCCCATCTCTGAGATTGTAAGCCCTAGGGCAGGGACCATGTCAATTCCATTACTTTGTAAAGCATCAGGTACATTGCTGGTGCTATATAAATGCTTGCTAATAATAATAATAATTAATTAATAATAAATAATCTCTTAGCCTTCTCCCCCCATATTTATCCCCTCATCAACTGGGTACCTCCTCCCCATATAAACACTGTTCCCCACCCCTGACTGTCCCCCAGCCTTTTCCATGAATATACATCACCCACCCCTCAGGCTTGTGCCCCAATATACACCTGTCCCAGCACCTGTCTATCCATTGCCAATACATATGCTTCCCCACACTCCTGCCTGCCCCCAGCCTCATCCCCCATAAACACTCCCTCAGCATCTGCCTCTCCCCTCCCCATATAGACACTTTCCCCACTGCCCCCAGTCTTGACTCCCTGTACACATCCCACATCCATCAACCTTGTTCCTCCATATACAACTCCCCAATACTCAGCTGTCCTGTTATCCCCAACCCAAATGAAGGCATATAGGGAAAATAGTGGGTCAGCAGAGGAAGAGGATTGGGGCTTAAAGATCAAGGCAAAGTGTGGGTGCATGTAGCCTAAGTAGTAGGGGTGGGAAACCGGTAGAATCCGGTATCCGATAATGCCGGTATCGGGCGTACCGGCATTATCGGATTCGGCCCGGTAATCCGGACCCGGTACCGGATTCCGGGGTACCGGATTTTTTTGCATTGCAGCCATTTTAAAATGGCTGCAATGTAAAAAAATTTAAAGCCCCAGCCAAACAGTTTTTTAAAAGAAAAACCCTCCCCGAGTCCAGGCTGCGCGGGTGGAAGGGGGGACACCCCCCACCCACCCTGCCCAGCCTGGCTTTTTGTTT
>QEPC01015764.1:1200040-1236843 GCA_003113815.1 Sphenodon punctatus | reverse complement strand
GGCTTCCGATCATAAAACAACAATACTCACTTAAGAGATTTGCAAGTAATATCTATGGGGTCGATCCTAAACACCCGAACATGTGTGCATGTGCATGTGCACACAGCGTACGCACAATCTGCATGCAACCCTGTTCTTCACGCACAAACTGTACATGAACTGTATGTGTGGGGTTGAGGATTGGCCCCACTGAAAACATCTGAATTTTATAGCATGGTCAACTAGTAAAGCAACTATAAAAGACAGGACATTTACTGAACTACCCTGGGGCCATCCTGCATGCTCACATCACAAGGTGCACACAACTCTAGCTTTGGTTCATGCACAGACCTTGGATCAGGGCCTTATACTACGTTCACACCTGACGGCAGTGCGGCTTGCAAACACCCGCGGGCCAAAGACACAGCGGGGGGAGGAGCCTGATGCCGTAAGTACCGCTGGTGTGAACGGGGTTCTGCTGTGACTTTACTCGTGGTTGTCAAGTCCCAAAATCCAGCCTTGACAAGAGCGAGTAAAGTCACAGCAGAACCCCATTTGCACTGGCAGTACTTCTGGCACCCAGCTCCTCCTCCCGCTGCATCTTTGGCTCGCAAGTGCTTCCAAGCTGTGCCACCATCTGGTGTGAATGCGATGTCTTTAAGAAAAGAATGCAGCTAATGGGGCCAGTTTTTCACCAAAGCAAGAGTACAAAATGCAGAATAAGTTAGCATGAATCAGTGCTAAAACAGGGCTGGCCCCAGGGTTTGTGAGGCCATATGCAAAGTCTTGGTGCGGGGCCTAATTTGCGTAATTAATTAGGCCTCGCCTAATTATGCAAATGTGTAAATTTACATAAAGTTTACTCCCTCTGGACAGGAAGGATTCCCATTCTCCACACCTCCGAGCAGACATAGAAAAGCATGGCCTCCTAATGATTCCTATGGGGCCACCGCCCCAGCCGAGTGTCTACCACCACTCCCCAGGAGTGGTTCTACTACAGGGGCAGCCAGGCGGGCAGTGAGGCAGGCACAGAGAGACTGACTGTGTCCACTGCCTTACTGGAGGAGGGGAGTGAGTTTAGCCATCCTGGCCTCCAGGGCCTGTTGCTTCTTGCTGCCGGTGCTGCCCATGCCTTGTGCATGTACATGGTGTGACTGGTCCAGAGGTGCTGCTATCAAACACGCAAGACACCCAAAATGCAGCTAGCCTATTAAGCGCATTATGCCACGAAAAGCGCGCTCTCTCTCTCTCTCTCTCTCTCTCTCTATTTCTAGTTCATTTGTGCCCCCATAATCAGTTCACGCTGCCCCCACCCCATAACCAGTTCATTTGTGCCCCTGACCCCCATATAATCAATTCACACTGCCCCTCACCCATAACCATTTAATTTGTGCCTCTGGGGCACCGTGAATTGATTATATGGGGGGCGCAAATGAACTGGTTATGGGGTACGGGTTTAAAGACAGTATTCCTGTTAGCAATAACTACATTAAGAACAGTTAGTGAAATAGCAGCCATAATAATCTCAGAACCATATCTGCAGATTTTCCAAGATAGAATAATATTGCTTTACATCCTAAATTCCTACCTAAGGTAATATAAGTAAGAAAGTTGTGAGAATGTGGCCCTTTTTACATGGGCCTCTCCCACCCATAAACACGCAGATTTCTATGTGTCCATGGGTGGGGGAGCCCAGTGTGAACAACATGGTGCACGCGACCATGGTGAGTGGGGGTGCGTGTGCGCCCACCTAACACACATCCCCACTCACCTCCCACTTGTCCCCATGCACGGAGCAACCAGAGGAAATGGCAGTTACTCCGTGGGTGTGGATGAGTGGGGGATAAGTGGGAATGTGTGTGAGGCCGTGTGCATGCCCTGCCCATGCACCAGCATGCCCATGGACCCCCCCACCTGGTGGAGCCATGTAAAAATAGCATGTGAGGAGCCACTTGAAGAAGAACATAAGGTTGCTACCTTGTAAACAAGGTTCTTTGAGATAGCTCCGCACATTCTCACAACATCCACCCTTCCAGGTTGCATGGAATTTTCTTACATTCCTAGAAAGGGTTGGAAGGAACTGTCATTCAGAGGAGGAGGGTGCTTTTTATACTAGAGGAGCTCAAGTCAATCATGTGGTCTATTATTTGAATAGGGTGAGTGTGCACAACCCAGTTGTAAGGATGTTGGGAGCTATCTCGAAGAACCTTCTTTACAAGGTAATAACCTTCTGATCACTCACATGGGGAGTTGTTTGTAAACAAATAGTTTTATCTCCCAGTCCGATTGGTGTCCCTGCTGCTTCGTCTTGCTGCTGCTGCTGCTGCAATACTAGGAGGCAGAGGCAGGTGAGGGATGGGGACCAGAGCCAGGGAAGGAGGCAGAAGAACTTATTGGGGGAGAAGCTGGCTGCAGCCTGCTGACCAGCCAGGGAAGCACGGGGCCCCTGCTGGTCGTGGGATCATGTGCAGCCGCACATGTGGCACATGCCTGGGTAAAGAAGGGCCTGATCTTGAGAGATGCTGAATGGTTTCTAGCTCCTACTGATGTCTTTGGGAATTGATGATCCATTCTCAGGAAGCACTAATGCACCAGCCAGGATTGGGACATTAGTACGAGTGAAGTCAGAAGCTTGTCATATACTTCTTGCTTTGCTACTTGTGTTTGAAAGAGATTATGATAAAATTCACATTGAGAGTTAATTTAAATGACTTGAAAGACCTACTCCATGGCTTTTGAAATTCCTACAATTTAAAGATGATAAAGCAGTTGTTCCAAGGCCTGTCAAAGTTTGCTAGCAAAAATCATAAAGGTTTATGTTATCCTCTAGTATTCTAGGTTATGACATTTCAATTTTGTGTCTTGGAAAGTCTTTCTGCTGCACTTCTGAAATACAGCAAAGTCACTCTCTGTGCACTAGCTGGTCTCAGTATTAAATAACATTGATTAAAGATGTTTTAATGAATTCAAAGGGAGGCAGTAACTGCTATTGATCACCTCATTAAACGTAGCTGACTTGCAAATCAATGTAAAAAGATGTATGAGTTGATGCTATTGACAAGGATATCACTTCCCTGTAAAGTGGCTGGGAGTTTTAGCATCTCCTGGTTAGTAGTGCACACTGCCAATTTGTGCTGGCTATATGTTCTACATTAACTGGAGTTTTAAAGCAAAACCCAGGGCACTTGCCATGGGGACATATTTGGGGTTGGGTCCAGGGCAAGAGGAACTTCTGAGAACTTGGGAAAGGTGAATGCTTTCCTCTGCTCTGCCACTACCAAAGTGAAGGGAAGGCTGTACAGGGCTTTGGTTTGAGGGAAGAGACAGGCCTCTGCTTCAAGGACAAGGCATGGGGGTCCAGGAGGGAACAGTGCTTGGGAAGCTGATGGCAACAAGGATCTGCTCCTGAGCCCCTGGAACAGCGCATTTGGTCGCCTTGCTGACATGGTATAGTAGGTATGTGATGAGGCTGCCAAATTTCAAATGCTGGCCCTGACAGTCAACATTTTCTAAACACATGCACATGGAATAGTACATGGAAACTATCAAGTAAGAGAAAAAGGCAGCAATGTTTCTCTCTTCTGTCTCCCAACCAGTTCCTATTACCTTTCTCTTCTGCCACCTTTTGGAATGGGAATTGAGAGACATTACAGTAAAATGTCAAATAGAGGGGAACAGTGCTGATTGCTCTGTGAGCCCTGGGTGTCCCCCTCCCCAGCTTTGGTTTATTTGTTGTATTGCCCTTTGCTGAATTTTCTACGCTGTTTCTGCCGGTCCCATTCAACCTAGTATAATTTTTATCTAACCTGTTCCAATTTTACTCTTCTTCATCTGCTTCTTATTTTGTCCAGTACTTGACTCCTTGCCTCTCTCCCCATTATCCCATCACTTCCCTTTCCATCCCATACACTTGTTTTTAAAAAACCTTCCCTAGCAATTGAACTAATGGCTTCCCAACTTCAACTGTAGGAGAAATCTCAGAGAAGTTAGTGATAATTATGCAGCCAAACTACCAAAGACATTTAAATATTTATCCCTATGAATTGCTCTAAACTCTGTGTGCACTTTTAATTGTCTTGCATTAATTTAGTAGTTTGTTAAAGCTTCCTTCTCCCCTCACCCAAGAGAGGATGTCTAGATGGAAATAAAATGTATATGAAAAGACTTTCTCATATTTTGTGAAACACTACAATAACAGAACATTGAAAGGAGCTCTCTTGTTAACCTTACTCATGTTGAAAAGTACCCTGGTCAACTTGAGGTCAAATTGAATGAGCTACTCAACAGGAATAAAGGGATCAGAATATGTCTCTGGGTTTGAGGAGGGATTCGTTCAGTTCCCCCATAGAGAACTGGCAGGAGGCTTGTGGCCTCAGAGTCTGTAAATATCAATGGATGCACCAGAAGCCAAAGATGTTGTGTTTGTGTATTGCATCCTGGTTCTTCCATAAGCTATGCTCCTATAGTGTTTTATGATTGCTAATACCCTCACATTTCTTCCCAGGTTGTAGCTTATACTAGAATCAACCCACAGGTGGGTTTCATGTAAAGATCATGGAGAAAAAAGCTGTAGAACACCCCATCCCTCTTCCTGCATAAGTTTCCTTATGGGGAGAAGAAGGAGAAAGCATGTCATAAAATCAGTACTTCTCCCTTCCTCATTCCCTTGGCTCCTGGATTCATACCTTTTTGCTTCAGTTGCACAAGACAGACAGACATACAAATACTCAACACAACTAACCTGTAGAAATTAATATCAGGGGATCTTGTGAAGGTAAATAGCATAACTAGTTCCAAAAAGGGCTGGATAATTTCTTAGAGCACGATCCAACTCCATACAAGACAATGGGAGTTTAGCCATTGACTTCAATGGGAGTTGGATTGCGCTCTTAGAACATAGGCCCGTAAATGGCCTTTAGTCAAGCTGGTTAGGAGATGAGATTCCTGACCACTGTGTTAAGAGTCAAAAAGACCTCCCCTCACTCGGAAGGGGCGCATTGAAAGAAGCGGTGGGTCCCTATGTGGAAAAGCATAAGGAGAGCAAAAATAGGTCAAGCTGGCCTCCTAGAAATTCCCTTCAGAAGACCAGCCTCATGCAAAACACCCAGCCTAAGAAAGAAACAGGAGCCGGTACTTAAGAAATATGGAGTGAAATACCAGGCAACTCCCCCTTTTGTGTAACCTCCAGAGATAGGATCCTCCTGCCTAGCACCGTACCCCGGTTAATACTCTGCCCTTGACCCTTTCAATGAAAAACCACTCAAGATAAGGGGATACCAATGTACCTGATTCTCCTGCCCCTCCATCCAGCCTGACATTTGCATAACTGTTCCCTTCAGAATTGCGATGACCCCAAAACATTCAGTTCCTATTGCGAGCCTTTGTTTAGTCCTAGGCTCCCGAGCACCCACCCAGGAAACTTCTTTTTAGTATCCACCCATTGTGAGTTTCTGTGCGGCTTTGTCCCCTGGTCCCTACAATTGACCTGAGCTTCCCATTGTAGAGTTGAGTTGCTTTTGGACGTGGACGCTCACAGGTCTCCTGTGCGAATCTGCTCCAAGGGTCTCCCAGGCCAAGGTCTGTCTCCCTTCCATTTCTGACTCATCACAGGATCACTGGGGCTCACCCGTCCCATTTGCAATAGGCGAAGAAGAGGTAACCCATTTTCTACCTTTCTCGCACCCTCTCTCTCTCCACTTTGAACTCAGACTTGGAATTTCAACCCCCCGCCCCTTTCTTGAAGACTTCTTTACCGCCCACCTAACCACTCTCCCTATGGTCTCTGACCTTGGGCAGACTAGCCTACTTTCTGTTCTCCACAACCTGGAGTTCCCCTCCACACTGCTTAGTTTAACCGTGTAATCACCAGTCCAGAGTAGGCAGAGCTGTTTGTATGTATCTTGTCATACTGTATCCTATTAGCCCTGATAAATAAACATTCCCTCTTTCTTTGGAATATTCCTTGTTTCTGTCATGTCTTTTGGGGAGAGAAGAGGGCAGGCCAATGGGTTGTAGCACGCCATGACCTCAGACTGAATTCCTAGCACACGGGGACCCTAGGTGACTGAAAAGACTAATTCCCTAAAATTTGAGCTCTTACCTGGGCACTGGGGCCTTCCCCCTCCGGGACCCATGGGTTCACGCATGGAGAAAGAGTCAGGTGGTAACAACTGGGAGTAGGGTTGCCACCTATGTATATTTTTTCAGGCCACTTATGAAACATACATGTTGCAGGGCCTGCATTGGTGCCATAGGTGCCAATGCAGGCCCTGAAACATGTATTTTTCATAAGTGGCCTAAAAAAAATATACATAGGTGGCAACTCTTAACTGTGAACGAGCAGCAGGAAATGGATCCCTCCATCATGACTTGTTGTGATCATCTCTGAAGCATCGAAAGCTAGCCACTGTAGAATACAGGATGCTGAGCTAGATGGAGAACTGACTTGACCCAGGATGGCACTTCTCATGTTTTTATTTCTAAACTACAAACATCAAAGCTTTAATTTGTTTTATTCTATGTTAATTAAGTATTAAATTAGAAGTGGCAGCTTAGATGCTCACAGATAATATCCAAAAGGAATGAAAAAAAAATCAATTTTTTAATTTTGCCATTGAATAATAAAGTCTGATATCCTTGGGTTAAACCTCTGTGGCAAATAATAAAAAGCATCTACAGATGACTTACAACTCAAATTCATTTAGCTAAGGGCACGTAGAAAATTAAAAAATGGAAACTATGGCATGCATGGAGTGGACAATTTTGTTTTTTTTTTATTAATGTGCTAATCTAGACAAATCACAATTAAAGGAGTTATTAGCCAAACAATAAAAAACTTATGATAAGCAATAATAAACTTATTAAACAAAGGGCCTTCTCTGAAACCCAGTAAAATCACGGAGAGTCTTACCATTAATTTCATTCCGCTGATGGGTTTGGTTTGTCCCATGTGTGGGGACTTTGGGTCCATGTATCATTGGCGTTGCTGTTGCACGACCAATCTTGCTAGTTCCTTCAGGTGAACAGCTGTCAGAGATCAAGGCTCGGGGCTCTGCTTAATTTGTAGAAAATGAATTGCCTGGGCTCAAACCTGCCCTAGAAGCCATAGGCTCTGCCCCAGAACTTGTCAGAGCAGGGCTAGCACCGCAACCACTTGACCACCCTGTCACTTTACAGCTGTATATAAAGCAGGAGTTTTTACTATTTAATCTGTATGATGACCAGCGCAGGGGGTGGAGCAGGAAAGTTATTAATGAAAGCCAAATAAAACCATCCAATTTTTTTCTAGCTTTGTTTCAAATGCAGAAATGGCCAATATCAGCCTTCTCCTGGTCTTTCTCAGCTCGGAGTGCACATGCTCACTGAGAATATTTCCCAAGGATCAGTCCCCTCCCCCCTGAATTTAACTGCAAGGGCTGAGACCTGGCAAGCCCCTGTACAAATTAAGCCCTTGCTCAGGGTGATCTCAGCCTCCCTCTGCAGCACATCACCCAGGGTGGTGCTGGACATGAACAGGTGTATACTGAGCACACTCATGGCTGGAAAGGTTGGGCAAGGAGTGGGAAGGGAACCCAAACCACAGTGGTACCTGAGGGGCCAGCAGCTGTACCACAGCACTCCACCCCCTGTGGTACAGGAAGTGTGGCCAAAGTTACCGACCAGGAGGCAGAGGCTCATCTGTGGCACCCGGCCTGGGATGGCTGGTCCACAGGTATGTGCGCGTGGGACCTTGGGCATGTGGCAACAAATGCCAGCCGCACCAGGAGCTGGACCATGGTCCATGTTTGTTTAAAAAAAAAAAGAAGAAAAAAAAAAGAATTGATCTTCTCACAGAATCAGCCTCCCATAGAAGGTTTATCTGTCCCCAAACTGAAGTATCATAGAACGTTTGTAACAAAACTAGACCAGTGCATATAAATTCAAATTTAAGAACTAATTTCTGTTCATCCATGTTATAATGATGATTCTCTTTTTACTTTTTATAAACATTCACATGATGGAACTATACTGGAATGAATAATTGTAATTGTAAATTCTAAGTATGAATATCAGTTGAAAGCCATTTAAAATTATATATTCAACTGTAATGTTGGATATTCAGGATGCATCAATTAGTTTGCTAGTTATCCAACCACTTATTCATTATCCAACCAGAGAAAAGAAACAGTACAAGTCATCCAATCAGGGAACAGAGCATGTTTTTCATGGCATAGTTTCTTTGGGGCTTCTTCTAGAGTGGTGACCTTCGTTAATGTAAATCCCTTTCCTTCCTCCCTCCCTCCTGGCATGTGGTTAAATGCCACAACCTTGACCTTACACTAGACTAGTTGAGAACGAGTAGATACTGATACAAGATACCAAATTCTATTTTCTGTAAATTGCAATGTCTAGGCTCCCTTCAGAGATTTAGGAAACAATATAAGTGAATATAATTTTCTTCTGCCTATTGACCTTACATTTCCCTCACTGAGACATAACATTTCCCTTATAAGTTGCTTGGGGCAGTTTTGCAAGGTCAAAAAAACTTAATCTGCTGATAGTGTGCATACAGGGATGAACCTAGTTTGAATTATTGCATCGCTTCATGCTTCAGTGGGCCTGCAAACCTGATAGAAACAAATCACAACTGGTATGCTGGGAATATAGCACTGTACTTCCTTGTAACATGAGAGGAGGACAAAGTCAGGGAGAGACATACAACAATGTTAAATATTTAATATCCTTAGGGGGCTGTTGTGCTGTTAATGCATGCAAGCAATAGGAGTTACACATGTGCATGGACAGCAGAATAGACTCCTGGGTACAGCGATTGCCATTAAGAATAAGTTGACACTTGCCAAGACAAACCACAGTTACCACAGTGTGCTGACTTTTTGAAGAAATATGTTGTGTGCAATGCAAATTTGTCTCCTCTGACAGTTGGTTCTGGTCAAATTCTCTTAGATTCTGAGGAACCAATGACCATGAAATACTGAAGTCATCAGTGCCATTTCTCCTCTGAAGTTCTTGGCTCACTTCAGGAGCCTAGTATATTGTTGTGTATCTCCTGCGAATGATAACTGAAGTTATACTTGCCCAGAGACACTCAGCTAATTGCTATGGTATGCAACTTTTTTGGAAGCATGTACAGGGACCTATTGTTTCAAATAAGTGTTATTGCAAAGACAGCTCTGAGAATTGTATTTTCTTGTTTCAGGATGTAATCGCAATTTGCTCTTTTTGCTGAAATATTGTCTTTATTCATTTATAAGATTAGATAACATGGTCTGAAAAGGCAGTAAACTTCAGTGCAGATTACAAATGAACCTTTATCTCTAGCTAGCCGAAAATTAGTTGCTCTCACAGAAGTACACTGTAAGGCATAATACTGCTATGAATAATAAACCATATCCAATGTTTTGATAAACTTCAGAGATTTAAAATGGCCACAAGAAGAAACAAAGAGACCCAGACTTATTGTTAACATGCTTCTACTTTAGAAATAGTCCATTAGTAACCCAGCATCAACATGAGTGCTCTGGCTCTCAGAGGACTGAGTACAATGCAATTTTTAAAAAGGGAGAAATGGTATTACTGTCTCTTCAAAGATTTAACTTCAGAGTACAAAGCTACATGCATACAATTTTTTCTTAAAAAGAATCAGCCTGCTGTAGGTTCTCTCTCGCTCTATCATCTTTGTGTTTAGTTTTAAAAAAAAATAAAATATTTATGCCTTTGTAATACCACATACTACTGTAAAGAGAACTTTATAACTGAAGTAATTGCTAGTCTTGATTTCTCTTCTCTAGCCCAAGTTGTTTTCGAAGAAACATAGTGGAGGATCAAGAAAATACAAGTCAGATGTTGCAGTCAATTCTTACCTCAGAGCACATACACTTAGATTGCTTTTCTTTGATGCTGCTGCCAATTTCATTCACAACCATATAAAAGAAAGGTCACGACATTTAGAATAACAGTACTCTGGAAATTAAATGTTCCTTTACATTTTTAATTTCTAAGAGTAATTTATTATGGAATAATATTTGAACATGATTGAATGGATGTACAAAGATGAATGCAAACTGCCTGTAAATTGGGACTTCACAAGCATAGAAAGTTAACCCTGTTGTACAACAGGCCTTTTTAAAAGTTATGCATTAGTTCGAGGATCTGCATTTCCAATTTTCTAGAATCCCTTTTGCTGTAATTCTTTTCAGTATTTTTCCACTAACATTCCTCTGTTGCAGCACTAGCTTTGGCACTCCACCTGTTTTCTCCTTTAACAATATGCTGATGTTTGAATGGGTTTCACAAATTCAGCTTCTCATGAGCAATGGAAATAGGGTATCATCTATCAACACAATTTGTTTATATGAATTCAGCAACTGAAGCAGCTATTTGAAAAATTAATCCCCGAAGTTTTTTCTACTGTTTATACCAGCTTGGCAGGATAATACTAATTACATAATTGTACCACATGGGGGAAACTAAACCACTCGTTTTTCATGCATGAGTTTATACACCACTTTCATAGGTGGACAGATGGAGAGATGGCTAGATATGGTTATGATTAGGATTGAAATAATAGTATAACAATAGCTGATATTAATTTTAATGCTCAACGTGGACTACAGTTTGTATCCTAATGGTGTTCACAGAGCGTATTTTTGGACATGATGGGGCTGATTGGCCCCAGCACGGAATCACCCCATTGATTCCCCGCCGGGCCACCGCATAATGGGCGAACAGACGCGGTGGCCGATCCCGGTGGGGAATTCGGGGGAGGGGCGGTACTGCGCAGTGCAATGTGCAGGCGCTGTGGCCAATGTGGCCGCAGCGCCCACCTGCACTGACCATGGCCCGGAATCCCGCTGCGGATTCTAGGCCGTGGTCTGGGGACAGACGTTACGGTTCCCTTCATCACGGGGGGGAATCTCATTCACCACGCAAATGGGGCCGGTCCCACTGGGACCACCGTTTCCGTGGTGAATGTGATTCCCTTCCGTGATTCACAGGGGTGAACATCTGGGGGGGAACTTCTGTTCCCCCCAACAAACATTCCATGATCACGATCACCATGTGGGGATTCACTGTGGTTGATCGTGATCACATAACGTCTGAAAATACCCAGAGACAACACTATCTTCAGTTACCTTGTGCCCAGTGGTGGTTATTTAGATCTCTCAATTGTCATCTTGTTTGCAATTCAGGGTTCAATGTGCTCAGCACCCAGTCCTCTTTCACTTGTGGTGAAAAAGAGTCTCCACTCAATGGATATCTCCTCAACTTTTCAGCAGCTAGATTTCAACATGATTATGGAAAACTGTGCAAGTTTGGTTAATAGTATGGTTTGGTTATGGTCTGTGCAAGTCCGATTAATACTTCTGTCAGGTAAAGGGCAGAAGTAAAAAATGCATACCTCTCTGGATACTGTTTTAATTGGTTTAATTTAAACCAATACATATGGGGGCTCATTCAGAAATTATGGAGAATTGTTGTGTGTGTGGTGGTTCTTGTTAAAGACTGGCAATGCATCAGTGAACAATCACCATAAAACTCAGATGGACACAATAAATTCAGGATTGATATTGTGTGCAAGAAATTTCCTCTAAACCTGAGTAAATCAGTAGAGGTGTGCACAAGGGACTGATGTCATTTTTGTTTTCATTTTCGTTACTTAAATCTGTTGTTTTTGTTTTCATAAATATCAAATTGTCATTTTCGTTTTCCTTTGGTTTCAATGGAAAACACCTTTTTGACTAAAATTTCTGTTTTTCACTATATTTGGATGAAACCTAGAGTGATTATACCTCCAATGGAAGGCATGCTGTGTGCCAAATTCCAAAAAGATTGGATAAAGGAATCCAATTTTATAAGCAGTTGAATTAATTTATTTTGCAAAAATCTTCATATACATTCTTAGGTGTTACTTCTTTGCCTCACATATAATGTAGATGAAACTTGGCATGTTTATACCCTTTCCCATATTTACTATCTCTTCAAATGTTCAGAAGGATTGGATAAAGGGTCCTGAAGGTATAAGCAATTAACTTATAAATGTATGTTTGACTGTAACATCTTTGTACTTCAACCAGTGTACACGAAATTTGGCAGGGGTCTATATCACATGTTCTCAATCATCTCTGCTAAATATCAGAAAGATATGATAAAGGGTCCCAATTTTATATGCCTGCACAGCATATGCAGAGAAGGAGCCTATGCCAGGGATTCTCTTCGTGTCACTGTGGTATAAAATCAGTTTGTGATGCCAATTGGCCAGCAGAAATATCAACCAAATATCCTCATTCTGTTCTGTGACCATCCCAACATCTCTCCCCCACTTGATACTGGGAAGTCAGAAACATCTGTTTAGGAAAGAGTCAATAGAGATTCTCTGATGTCCTCTGCCACAGTGCTGCAGGATGTGATTGTGATGATAACTGGCCAGCCTGGATGTGTAAACTATGTCTCCTGATTGCTGGGATGCTATCCCGAAACTCCCAGTTATTAGGGATGTGTGAATGCGGTGTGGAAGTTCGGAGTTCGGGCCGAACTCGACTAGTTCGGTCGACCGAACTGAACTCGACCGAACTTTTTGGTCGAATCCGAACCAGTTTGGAAGGTCAAAAACAGCTTAAAACACCGGTTTTGAATGTACGAACTCAGTTCAGAAATTCATCATCATCATCATCCATTTATTTATATCCTGCACTCTTTCCGGAGACTCGAGGCGGCGTACAACATAATAATACATTTGCTGGAGATCCTATCCCACACAGGGGTCCAGCATAAACAATATCACTACAATACAATTAAATACAGATCAATACAGTATCAATTTAACAAAATCCTCAAACGAGTACCTTATCTGGCCATCCCTACACCCAGGCAATGGCCCCATCCTTCTAAATATCCTGCTGCCACCAGGATATTCAGCTGGCTCCAACCCTCTCTCACCAGGAGGAGTCAGCCAACAATCCCTCATTCCACATACAATACCCACCCTATCAAGCCCTTAGGCCCCACACTGGACCAAGAACCTGTAACCTTACAAAATAACATAATATTTCACATTCCAGGTAATCCACACAGGGACCCGTCACTAACAACATAGCACTCCAAACATCTCAGTAATCGCATTCCCCGCCTCAACTTATATCCCATTGACCAAACTTATATCAAATTGACCGAACTCGACTAGTTCGGTCGACCGAACGGAACCTCCGAACCGAACTCGATTTTTTAACTGAACCGACCAAATTTCCTGACTCGGTTCTGTTTGCACATCCCTACCAGTTATGTCCCTTCTATGCCCGCCTGAGGGCTGCCCCCTATGTCTGCCTCGAAGCCACTACTGATAGGTCCTGTAAAACTAGAAGCAGGTAGTAATTGGCCAGTGGATGTGTCTGTCAGTCTTTTAGGTTGCTCCACATCCTCCCTCCTGTGTATTCAGGTTCCAAGCGAACTCAAAATTTCATGAAAAATGTCATATCTGAGGTCTCAAACTAGCCCCCCCAATTGCAGTATAGATCCAGCTTGGATATGGACTGCTCTCCGATTCTCAGCTTAGCTGCCTGCTTTGGGAGTCTGTAGTGAACCCTGCACACCTGCAGGGGCTGCTGTGGACTCAGACTGCAGTCTCCAGTGCTGCAGCCAGTCCCAGTCCAATGGAGTCTAGTTAAGTCAACAACAATGGTGAATTCCCAAGCTAGCATCCCACAACCCTGCAACAAGTGATGCCTATGAGCCACCCACATGTCCCATTAATCCAAGATCCATGCCCCATATCGACCTTCTCAAGCTAACAATTTCTCCACCAAGGCAGCCATATTCTCCACCCTCTCCTAAACCAGTGCCCTCCACCCCTTTTAAATTGGTAGCAGACTTAGCAGCAGTTTTAACTGCATCTTTCTTTCCTTGGTCACTTCTCTGGCAAAACAACCATTCATTGTGTTTTCCACATTAACACGAATGGGAAAAGTGCAGTGAACATGGGCAAACACAAATAATAAATCCACAAATACAGATACAAATACTTGGCCTTGTGCACAGCTGTAGAAGAAAGTTACTCCCCTTGGATTCCAGGCCCAAATTCTTATATGGATACTTTACTAATGAAATCAATTAAATTGAATTTGGCTTATAAACATCAAGCCTTGCCTTGCAGTCGCTTTGTTCGTAAAAAGAAGGTCTGGGAATGGTGTAGATTACAGAATTCAAAGGTTTAGTCTGCAAAAGCAAATAATGTAGGCATCTGTGACTGACACTTCACCTCCTATAGTATAGCTTCTCCTGGCTAATTTTGCACAGCTCATGTCATCTGGAAAGGAAGGCATATGTCTAATCTGCTACCCAAAGATATAGTGCTAACGGTACTTTTTAACAGTTGTCAAAAGGTACTGTGTAATCTTTCAAATTATGATGCAAAGAATGAATTTTATGGATATTTTCATCTGCATTTATTATTGCAGCAAGTCTTTCATATTTGAATTTCCCATGGGTGTTCAAAAGACCCCACTAAAATATTGCAAATTGATTCAATATATTATGTAGCCCTTTTCAAATGGGTCGCGGTGGGTGGGGGGGATGGATGTGCACCTGCGGTGGGTATGTGCCTGTTCCACCCACAGGCACACACCCATCTCCACGCACAGAGAAACCGGCATTGGAGCCTGTCCGGCATTGGAGCCTGTTGCTCTGTGCGTGGGGGATGAGTGGAGGTGAGTGGAGATGGGTGGAGCGCGGGAGCACAGACACCCCCCAACCATCACCTGCGGTGTTCCCATGGGTGCATACGTGTGCGGTGGGGGGCGGGCATGTGAAAAGGCCCTAAGTCAGCCTACAGAAGAGGAGCAAGAGCGTATAAAATGGAGAACATTGCTTTATATGAGCCATGGGTTTAACCAAAGCAAAGAACCTCATCCCCACCACAGTTTTGGGAGGAGGAAACAAAACACCACTTTCGTTTGGGGGTGTACCTGTCCTTAAGTATGCTTAAATCCCTTGCACTGACTCAGAAAGTGAGAGAGAGAAAATATATAGTGGTCACAAGAGTGTAACATAAGGTATTTTTATATGTGATGGCACAATACGCCGTCATGCTTTGATATTTGCCAGGGTGAGGGCTCTCACCCTGGCCAGAATCTGGCCTGGCAGCCGAACAGATGTGTCAGCAGTCCAGGCTGGTGAGGGGCAGGTTGGTGTGGCATGTAGACATGGGTCTGTAGGTCACACCCTTTGGGCTGCTGAGCGCAGCCCACCTACAAAGCTGTCACATGCGCTCGGAACATCCCTGGCCCCAGGCTGGGGACAGGTGGAGCGGGCCATCAAATATGATGGCCCGCTCTACCCTGTTTGGGAGATGGCTTCCTCAGGCCGTAGCAATGCTTAGCCCAGGCTGTGACTTGATAATGGCCTGAGTCACTGCCTGGGCTAAAAATTGCCATGGCTCTGGGACAGCTCTGATCTGGCCCGGGAAAACATCTGGCATGGATCAGACATCATGGCTATGCGGGTCACAGCGTGGCCACCTGTGGTATCGTCACGTTTAAAAATACCCTTAGTGGTCACCAGAGAAATAATGTAACGTAGCAACCGAGCTTCTGCAAGGGTGGAACCCTCCCCTCACTAGCACATACCTCTTAGTTTTGAACTATGGTCCCTTAGCTGGAGTAAAAGATATCATGAGTTTGAATTTCATTTTCACTGACTATGTTTCCTATTTCCACACATCTCTCTCATGACATGGATGACAGGGGCACCCCAAACGTGCAGAAAACATGGCTTGGCTACAGTCAGGGCATCAAAGAACTGGCTGAGTCTATACATGTCTGTGTCAGGAATATGCATTCCTTCCACAAATGTATAGTTGTAACTGTTGATGGCATGTAGCAAGGACACATTACCATGCAAGCCCAGAGTACAATTTGAGGAGTCCTTGATTTGATGTAAGACTCACGAGCTAGAATATATCAACCTGTGCAAGCTGCATAGAACCCCTCATTGATTATTTCATGTTATCTTAGTAAGTCTACATAACAAGAGAGACTGTTTGTCCCCAATTACATCAGGGGGTTAGAACAGGATACATGACTAAACCTGTGTACTCAGCAATGTACATAGGTTTAGTCAGTGACCACCTGTTCTATATGGCATCAATAGTTCTAGGAAATACTGACTCATAAGAGGGTTCCTGAGAATGGTTCTGTGAAATCTCTCATGCCCCACATCTAGATCACATGTTCACATGGATTTTGATCATTGGCATGCACATGCAATAAAGGCTACCCAGCTCTCTCCAAGTAATGGGTGCCCATGGCTCTGTTTGTACCCCAGGAGAAGTCCCAATACTCACCAGTTTGTTCTTGAGTGATGGCAGGATTCCCCCTACACTACACAGAAATATATGTATGTGAGAGAGAGAGAGAGAGAGAGAGAGAGAGAGAGAGAGAGAACAGGTGCAGTGTTGGGTTGAGTCGCTGAGTGGAGGAGCCAGTGTCACCAATCCAATGGCAGACACATAGTGTGCATGTTGTACGCCAGAAATGTCCCCACAAGAAGTAGTGAGANAAAAGTTATGCATTAGTTCGAGGATCTGCATTTCCAATTTTCTAGAATCCCTTTTGCTGTAATTCTTTTCAGTATTTTTCCACTAACATTCCTCTGTTGCAGCACTAGCTTTGGCACTCCACCTGTTTTCTCCTTTAACAATATGCTGATGTTTGAATGGGTTTCACAAATTCAGCTTCTCATGAGCAATGGAAATAGGGTATCATCTGTCAACACAATTTGTTTATATGAATTCAGCAACTGAAGCAGCTATTTGAAAAATTAATCCCCGAAGTTTTTTCTACTGTTTATACCAGCTTGGCAGGATAATACTAATTACATAATTGTACCACATGGGGGAAACTAAACCACTCGTTTTTCATGCATGAGTTTATACACCACTTTCATAGGTGGACAGATGGAGAGATGGCTAGATATGGTTATGATTAGGATTGAAATAATAGTATAACAATAGCTGATATTAATTTTAATGCTCAACGTGGACTACAGTTTGTATCCTAATGGTGTTCACAGAGCGTATTTTTGGACATGATGGGGCTGATTGGCCCCAGCACGGAATCACCCCATTGATTCCCCGCCGGGACACCGCATAATGGGCGAACAGACGCGGTGGCCGATCCCGGTGGGGAATTCGGGGGAGGGGCGGTACTGCGCAGTGCAATGTGCAGGCGCTGTGGCCAATATGGCCGCAGCGCCCACCTGCACTGACCATGGCCCGGAATCCCGCTGCGGATTCCAGGCCGTGGTCTGGGGACAGACGTTACGGTTCCCTTCATCACGGGGGGGAATCTCATTCACCACGCAAATGGGGCCGGTCCCACTGGGACCACCGTTTCCGTGGTGAATGTGATTCCCTTCCGTGATTCACAGGGGTGAACATCTGGGGGGGAACTTCTGTTCCCCCCAACAAACATTCCATGATCACGATCACCATGTGGGGATTCACTGTGGTTGATCGTGATCACATAACGTCTGAAAATACCCAGAGACAACACTATCTTCAGTTACCTTGTGCCCAGTGGTGGTTATTTAGATCTCTCAATTGTCATCTTGTTTGCAATTCAGGGTTCAATGTGCTCAGCACCCAGTCCTCTTTCACTTGTGGTGAAAAAGAGTCTCCACTCAATGGATATCTCCTCAACTTTTCAGCAGCTAGATTTCAACATGATTATGGAAAACTGTGCAAGTTTGGTTAATAGTATGGTTTGGTTATGGTCTGTGCAAGTCCGATTAATACTTCTGTCCGGTAAAGGGCAGAAGTAAAAAATGCATACCTCTCTGGATACTGTTTTAATTGGTTTAATTTAAACCAATACATATGGGGGCTCATTCAGAAATTATGGAGAATTGTTGTGTGTGTGGTGGTTCTTGTTAAAGACTGGCAATTCATCAGTGAACAATCACCATAAAACTCACATGGACACAATAAATTCAGGATTGATATTGTGTGCAAGAAATTTCCTCTAAACCTGAGTAAATCAGTAGAGGTGTGCACAAGGGACTGATGTCATTTTTGTTTTCATTTTCGTTACTTAAATCTGTTGTTTTTGTTTTCATAAATATCAAATTGTCATTTTCGTTTTCCTTTGGTTTCAATGGAAAACACCTTTTTGACTAAAATTTCTGTTTTTCACTATATTTGGATGAAACCTAGAGTGATTATACCTCCAATGGAAGGCATGCTGTGTGCCAAATTCCAAAAAGATTGGATAAAGGAATCCAATTTTATAAGCAGTTGAATTAATTTATTTTGCAAAAATCTTCATATACATTCTTAGGTGTTACTTCTTTGCCTCACATATAATGTAGATGAAACTTGGCATGTTTATACCCTTTCCCATATTTACTATCTCTTCAAATGTTCAGAAGGATTGGATAAAGGGTCCTGAAGGTATAAGCAATTAACTTATAAATGTATGTTTGACTGTAACATCTTTGTACTTCAACCAGTGTACACGAAATTTGGCAGGGGTCTATATCACATGTTCTCAATCATCTCTGCTAAATATCAGAAAGATATGATAAAGGGTCCCAATTTTATATGCCTGCACAGCATATGCAGAGAAGGAGCCTATGCCAGGGATTCTCTTCGTGTCACTGTGGTATAAAATCAGTTTGTGATGCCAATTGGCCAGCAGAAATATCAACCAAATATCCTCATTCTGTTCTGTGACCATCCCAACATCTCTCCCCCACTTGATACTGGGAAGTCAGAAACATCTGTTTAGGAAAGAGTCAATAGAGATTCTCTGATGTCCTCTGCCACAGTGCTGCAGGATGTGATTGTGATGATAACTGGCCAGCCTGGATGTGTAAACTATGTCTCCTGATTGCTGGGATGCTATCCCGAAACTCCCAGTTATTAGGGATGTGTGAATGCGGTGTGGAAGTTCGGAGTTCGGGCCGAACTCGACTAGTTCGGTCGACCGAACTGAACTCGACCGAACTTTTTGGTCGAATCCGAACCAGTTTGGAAGGTCAAAAACAGCTTAAAACACCGGTTTTGAATGTACGAACTCAGTTCAGAAATTCATCATCATCATCATCCATTTATTTATATCCTGCACTCTTTCCGGAGACTCGAGGCGGCGTACAACATAATAATACATTTGCTGGAGATCCTATCCCACACAGGGGTCCAGCATAAACAATATCACTACAATACAATTAAATACAGATCAATACAGTATCAATTTAACAAAATCCTCAAACGAGTACCTTATCTGGCCATCCCTACACCCAGGCAATGGCCCCATCCTTCTAAATATCCTGCTGCCACCAGGATATTCAGCTGGCTCCAACCCTCTCTCACCAGGAGGAGTCAGCCAACAATCCCTCATTCCACATACAATACCCACCCTATCAAGCCCTTAGGCCCCACACTGGACCAAGAACCTGTAACCTTACAAAATAACATAATATTTCACATTCCAGGTAATCCACACAGGGACCCGTCACTAACAACATAGCACTCCAAACATCTCAGTAATCGCATTCCCCGCCTCAACTTATATCCCATTGACCAAACTTATATCAAATTGACCGAACTCGACTAGTTCGGTCGACCGAACGGAACCTCCGAACCGAACTCGATTTTTTAACTGAACCGACCAAATTTCCTGACTCGGTTCTGTTTGCACATCCCTACCAGTTATGTCCCTTCTATGCCCGCCTGAGGGCTGCCCCCTATGTCTGCCTCGAAGCCACTACTGATAGGTCCTGTAAAACTAGAAGCAGGTAGTAATTGGCCAGTGGATGTGTCTGTCAGTCTTTTAGGTTGCTCCACATCCTCCCTCCTGTGTATTCAGGTTCCAAGCGAACTCAAAATTTCATGAAAAATGTCATATCTGAGGTCTCAAACTAGCCCCCCCAATTGCAGTATAGATCCAGCTTGGATATGGACTGCTCTCCGATTCTCAACTTAGCTGCCTGCTTTGGGAGTCTGTAGTGAACCCTGCACACCTGCAGGGGCTGCTGTGGACTCAGACTGCAGTCTCCAGTGCTGCAGCCAGTCCCAGTCCAATGGAGTCTAGTTAAGTCAACAACAATGGTGAATTCCCAAGCTAGCATCCCACAACCCTGCAACAAGTGATGCCTATGAGCCACCCACATGTCCCATTAATCCAAGATCCATGCCCCATATCAACCTTCTCAAGCTAACAATTTCTCCACCAAGGCAGCCATATTCTCCACCCTCTCCTAAACCAGTGCCCTCCATCCCTTTTAAATTGGTAGCAGACTTAGCAGCAGTTTTAACTGCATCTTTCTTTCTTTGGTCACTTCTCTGGCAAAACAACCATTAATTGTGTTTTCCACATTAACACGAATGGGAAAAGTGCAGTGAACATGGGCAAACACAAATAATAAATCCACAAATACAGATACAAATACTTGGCCTTGTGCACAGCTGTAGAAGAAAGTTACTCCCCTTGGATTCCAGGCCCAAATTCTTATATGGATACTTTACTAATGAAATCAATTAAATTGAATTTGGCTTATAAACATCAAGCCTTGCCTTGCAGCCGCTTTGTTCGTAAAAAGAAGGTCTGGGAATGGTGTAGATTACAGAATTCAAAGGTTTAGTCTGCAAAAGCAAATAATGTAGGCATCTGTGACTGACACTTCACCTCCTATAGTATAGCTTCTCCTGGCTAATTTTGCACAGCTCATGTCATCTGGAAAGGAAGGCATATGTCTAATCTGCTACCCAAAGATATAGTGCTAACGGTACTTTTTAACAGTTGTCAAAAGGTACTGTGTAATCTTTCAAATTATGATGCAAAGAATGAATTTTATGGATATTTTCATCTGCATTTATTATTGCAGCAAGTCTTTCATATTTGAATTTCCCATGGGTGTTCAAAAGACCCCACTAAAATATTGCAAATTGAATCAATATATTATGTAGCCCTTTTCAAATGGGTCGCGGTGGGTGGGGGGGATGGATGTGCACCTGCGGTGGGTATGTGCCTGTTCCACCCACAGGCACACACCCATCTCCACGCACAGAGAAACCGGCATTGGAGCCTGTCCGGCATTGGAGCCTGTTGCTCTGTGCGTGGGGGATGAGTGGAGGTGAGTGGAGATGGGTGGAGCGCGGGAGCACAGACACCCCCCAACCATCACCTGCGGTGTTCCCATGGGTGCATACGTGTGCGGTGGGGGGCGGGCATGTGAAAAGGCCCTAAGTCAGCCTACAGAAGAGGAGCAAGAGCGTATAAAATGGAGAACATTGCTTTATATGAGCCATGGTCTTAACCAAAGCAAAGAACCTCATCCCCACCACAGTTTTGGGAGGAGGAAACAAAACACCACTTTCGTTTGGGGGTGTACCTGTCCTTAAGTATGCTTAAATCCCTTGCACTGACTCAGAAAGTGAGAGAGAGAAAATATATAGTGGTCACAAGAGTGTAACATCAGGTATTTTTATATGTGATGGCACAATACGCCGTCATGCTTTGATATTTGCCAGGGTGAGGGTTCTGTGCAAGCTGCATAGAACCCCTCATTGATTATTTCATGTTATCTTAGTAAGTCTACATAACAAGAGAGACTGTTTGTCCCCAATTACATCAGGGGGTTAGAACAGGATACATGACTAAACCTGTGTACTCAGCAATGTACATAGGTTTAGTCAGTGACCACCTGTTCTATATGGCATCAATAGTTCTAGGAAATACTGACTCATAAGAGGGTTCCTGAGAATGGTTCTGTGAAATCTCTCATGCCCCACATCTAGATCACATGTTCACATGGATTTTGATCATTGGCATGCACATGCAATAAAGGCTACCCAGCTCTCTCCAAGTAATGGGTGCCCATGGCTCTGTTTGTACCCCAGGAGAAGTCCCAATACTCACCAGTTTGTTCTTGAGTGATGGCAGGATTCCCCCTACACTACACAGAAATATATGTATGTGAGAGAGAGAGAGAGAGAGAGAGAGAGAGAGAGAGAGAGAACAGGTGCAGTGTTGGGTTGAGTCGCTGAGTGGAGGAGCCAGTGTCACCAATCCAATGGCAGACACATAGTGTGCATGTTGTACGCCAGAAATGTCCCCACAAGAAGTAGTGAGAAAAGTGCTCGGATAGATCAACAAAATCTCTAAAGTTAACGTTCTGTATGGTAGAGTGAAAAAGTTGGAGAAGCAAGCGAAACAAAAGCCTAGACTACTGAATACATACATTCTGTCAAATCAGATTTATCAAGATAAGGGTTATTAGAATTTTTCTGTTGTCTGAATAAAATTGTAAGCTTAAAATGTCACTGGAGATTTATTAATATGATACCACATGTGATAAGGGCACGGAAGAGAGCGTATAAGGAGCAGATTACGAGAAGAAAAGTGTGTGTTTGCGTCTGTGAGTGAGGGAAAGAAGAAAAATATGAATGAGTCAATTTAACAGTGAGTGTTTTATAAAAAAAAACATTCCAACCACATAAAACCATATTAACAATATGCATCATATTAGAGAGCTATACCATCTAAAATACCATCTAAAATACTTCATTGAAGTTTGATCGCTATTGTCTAGCAAAGAGGGGACGACTGAATACAAAGCCGAGTTGTCAGAATCACAGCTGGAGAATTATGCCTCTTTGGTTCTAGAAAGATGAACCTTTCTAAACCCGATATTAAATGATGCAATATGCAAAGTTTACTTTACATTACTGAAAGCATTTTAATACATAAATAAAAATGGCAGCAATATGAACACAATAAAGAAGAGCAGTTCTAGCACAAACGATTTTGATTTTAGACTATTCTGCAGTCTCCATGGAAACAAATTTACTTGAAATTCTGTTCAGCCTATAGAAGCAAAAGTGCCCCAGGATTTCATGGTAGAAGTGTCTGGGTGTGTGTGTGTGTGTGTGTGTGTATCTCTAGGGCCTTTATTGGACCTTAATTCTTCAGAGACTTAAACACAGGTCTAGTTTTCTCTGAGATAGCTGTCCACGCCACTACTCATAACCTTTGCTATGTAGCTAGGAAATTTAGACCTAAATTTAGTAGGCCCATTTCAGTTGAAAGACTGAACCTATTTTTCAGTTCTTGGACAGGTCAGTTTTTGGTGCCACTATTTCTGTACTGAAATATGTTTATTAAACACATTCTTTCTTATCTACTTGTTGGCCGTATGCCTGGAAAACCGTTTTCTTGGTTCCTACGTTAAATTCTGTCAATGCTTTTAAAGTAGTTACTTTAACATATATAGGTGGGTTCTTTGACCCCAAGTAGTGGGTATTTTGTTAAGTGGGTAATGGTATGGCAAAAGAAGCCATAGCCTTTAAAACAGGTAACACCCTTTAGCCATGTTGTTTGCTGTGTTTGGTGAAAGCAATACTGGATTAACTGGGGTGCCCAGGAAGTGTCCAGCTGAGAGAGAAGGATTACTTATGGGGTCTACTCCAATCCAAGATTTACTTTTCCATCCTAACTATGGATAAAATCCTTCATAGATTTACAGTGTTCATGTTTCAGAATAGGCCATGGAACCCATCTTTCTTTCTGCTCCTTTCCTACGACTTATGGCACGCTGTAAACACTTTGGCCTTTCACTGAATATTATTTGTGGTAAACACTCTGTCCTTGGATTGACTTATTTAGCACTATATTATCTATTACAAGAGTTAAGACTTCATGAAGTTTGGAATGCAGGAAACATGGCTGACAGAAATTATTTTATTTATTTTAAATATTTCTGAGTCGCCCCTCCATGCCTATGGCATCTCGGGGCAATGTACAATTCCATAAAAACATAATAAAAACATTTTAAAACACAATAATTTAAACTTAAACAGGATTGGGGAACAAAATTTAGAAATAAAGCAAAACAAAAGGTAGGGGAGAGCCAACACCCTATTTCCCCCCCCCCTCCCCAAAGGCCTGGGTGAACAGCTGGGCTTTACAGGCCCGCTGGAAAATCAAGAGGCTTGGGGCCAGGTGAGCTTCCTCCGGGAGGGAATTCCAGAGATGCGGCCTGGCCACCGAGAATGCCCTCTCCATTGTAGCCCACCGCTTAACATGGGGGACCTCTAAGAAGGCACCCCCCCAGCAGACCGAAGGAGCAGCTAATTAGATGTTAATTGCAGCATAATGAGGTCCTCTAGCGGTATTTCACAGTATAGACACGGGTTTCTAATATGGCTCTGTTCACCTGTTTGGATATAATATGTATTTATGGTTCATTATTGATTACTTGCTGTTTAATAATTTACTGGCCATTTGATTATAGTTTGTTGTTTTAAAAAGAATTTACCTGTTTATGTTGGTTTCTTCATCTCTATCTGTTCCCCATCCATTGAAATTGTCTTTTATTAATATACTTGTCTATATTCACATGGTGAACTTCTGTTAAAGTTGAATCTGTTAATAATGTGACTTTGAATTGTCTACTTGTCAACTTTAATGGGTTTCTATTGATATTACGTGGGGGTATCAAAATATCATTAATAATGTGATGACTTTAGTGGAATGTTTAAAATCACTGGCACATTGATTTTTAGAATGTGCACAAAGGAATCAGAAGAGACATCTGATAACATGTTTGTTTCTGGGACCCAAGGTCTTTTTGCAAGTTTAGGTCAAAACATGTTTTCAACTTATAAAGAAACAGTAATATTGATAATAGAGAAACACCGCCACCCTGCGGAAAAAGGTGTTTTATTGTTTCAGTCGTATCTCAAATGTTGAAATAGGTTTAATTTTTAAGCTAAATAAGGGTTTTTAAGGCTGTCAGTTGAAGTAGTATTAATCAACATATTTCCAAATATAAATTCCAAATTGTTTTAAGGTATTTTAATGAAAGAATTCTGTTAGGGACAGTTCTGGAAATCTAGGGGAGAAATTAGAGACTAAAGACATTAAGAATAATGTATTTAATTAGTGGACTGACGTTTATTTCAGCATAAAGTTTGGCTTCAAATTATACCTAAATACACCATTTAGAAGAATAAATAATTGTTCCTTTGAATTGTCTTAATGAGAAACTGTCTTATAAATCAGTGTTGCTCTAAAGATTTATTTCTAAAGTGAGTAGAACCAAGGCAGATATAGCATCTGTCCTTTAATGAGTTCCTGAAAAGAATCCCTGTATGAAATTATGTAGAATTAATCGAATTTAATAAAATTTCAGTGAAGCTAATAGACTCCATTTGGTTTCATAGAGCTCCAGTGGAGTTAATAGACTCTATTGAAGTGGGACAAAGATCAGGACTGGTAAAAGGTTACCGTGGTCTTGGTTCATAGAAGTAAGGAGGGGTGAAGTCAAAATAACCAAAGAAGAAGATACGGCTGAGGAGACATGGAAACCAAAAACATCTTTTTTTAGTTTCAGCACTTGGCAAGAGGCAAACTTCATTCTAATTGGTGGACCCGTGACCTGCTGACCACTGATTGGACCTGGCAGTCATATTGAAAGACTCTAGAAATCCTAGAAGGCTGACAGGATATTGTTGACCAAAAAAGGAGAGGAAGACACTTGTTTGTTAAACAACATGCTGCTGGGCCAAGTCACCTGTGGGACTTCGTTTCTTTTCTGTCCCAACTCTTTTTCTTTTATTTTCCACTCTTTTCATTTACTACTTTTTCCTAAGTCTTTTACTTTTCATTTTTTAAGCTACTTTAAGGCTACTTTTCTCAATTTTTCTCATCTTTATTTTTATTTTTAAATTTTATTTTCATTTTAAACTTCATTTTCCTCATTTTTCACTCTTTTCAAGCCATTTTATTTTCATTTTAACTTAATTTTTCACTCTTTTCAAGACATTTCTCTTTTTTGCCTTAAAGTTAATTTTTTTAAATTTATTTTCCCATTTTTCAAGAGCAATTCTTATTTTTCTTTAATGTTTTGTCCCCAGGTGCAGACTTTTCTTTTCTTTTCTTTTCTTTTCGGGAAGCACTGTATTGGTCTTAGATAAACCTGTTTCTTTTCTTTTCTTGGGTGGACAGAGTTCCCCCAAGTGTTTTTCTGTCTTTTTCCTCCCTTTTTGGAGCTTTCATGCTCCTTGCTTGTTGAGGGTCCATTCCTCAACCTCTGGACAATTGTGGTTTTATATTTTTCTTTATCTTTTCTATCTTTTATTTTTACTATTTTTACTTTCATTCTTATCAAGTCTCCAGCATAGCAGCAAGTTAACATCTTATCTTCCTGAGCAGGATTCCACAGACCCTGGACATCTTTTTTATGGGACCGGAGATATCTGTGTTGTGAGAGATATTCTCCAAGAATATATATATATTTGTAATTAATAACCTTTTTGGGGCATGCTTCCATAGTGCTTTTATAGTAGTGTATAACTCAGTGTGGCAGGGCAATAAATTGTAGTATTTTAGTCATAATAATTGTCTATTGTGATTTTTTGGTGAGGAAACTTAAGCTTTCCTACGGGGATCTCTGACCCCATGGTGGAGCTAATTCCTAGGAGAATTTCAGGGTAACAGCTAGCAGTTTCATCAGTGTAGCCATGGACTGTACAGACCACAGGGGCTTTGTCTACATGTGCCTTTATTTCTTAAAATCACCTGCTCTTGCTATGACTGATGCAACACCACTCGTGAGAGTGCCAATGCAGACAGGACATAATATGCTACCTCTGAATAGGGCTAGATTTAAACTGTAGTTATAATGCTAGTAGCTGCCCCAAACCCTTTATACTGTAGGAATTCCACTACTGCTATAACTAGGGAGCTGCACCAGCAATAGAAATGGTGAGAAATTTCAAAGGAAGAGGTCCAATAGTGTTCCATCTATAGAAGGTCAACTTAGAAGAGAACAGAAGCACACTGGCAGGATGCTGCTGGGATGCTTGTACTGCTGTTGCCCTTGTTTTGTAGTTAGAGAATAATTCAGGCTCAAGAATAATTAGTAAGTGCTAATTCCCTTCAGACCATATAATTCCCTGAACAGACAGGATTGTTTTCTTGAGATGTGGACAGGCTCACAGTCAACAAAAGTCAAGGTGTCTCCCTCCCAAGATTTTAGGTGTTTTCAGACGTTACGAGATCATGCTCAACCACAGTGAACCACGGTCAATCTCGTGGCAGGGCCAAAGCACCCTGAATGTCTGTTCGGCGGCCACCAGATGTTCACCACGGTCAATACCCACATGGGGTCAAATTCAACCAAGCTTCCGGAGCTCCGCGCCGGACCATCTCCAAAAGCGTGGTCAAAGAGTTTCCCAGCGGGAAACAACAAAAAGTAACGTCTGGCCGGCAACCACCGGCCGGAATCAAAGGAAATGATTCCCAGCTGGGGACAAAGCATGCAGCATCGCTGCCAGGCAACGAGCAACAACACAGGCCGGGGAGGGAGATTTAAAGGGCACACAGCAGCAGCTGGGACGAGCCGCCCCAGCGCCTTCCAGGTGCTTTTCCTCTGGCCTGGGATCGGTGTAACATCTGTTGCACTGCCCCGGGCCGTGATCTGGTGGCCCGATTCCCTGCCGTGGTCCCGATCCCATAACGTCTGTTCAGGGCTTTTTTTTGACCACGGGGGGTGGTTGTTCAGTTCACCCCCGCCGGGAATCCACTTTGGTGAATCGGGACCGCGTAACATCTGAAATCACCCTTTGATCACCTTGGCCTCTGCTAAGAGGCAATTCATATGTTATCTAACAAGGGGTTTGATATCAGGGGTGTCTTCACATGGACAGCTGCCCTGCTTCACTGCCAGGTGGGTTGTCAGTTTAAAGGCAGCATACCAGTGTGCAGGCGGAGCAGAGGTGGGGCAGCTGTCCATATGAAGACACCCCTTGTCAGGGCTGCCCTGCTGGTGGTGGTCTGGAATGTCCTGGAGCATTGCCAGCAGAGCAGGCATGGGGCACCAGCCGGAGGTGGGGTTGCTGTGCATCTGCTCGGCAGACCACTGCTGCAGCCCTGCTCTTGGCTGGGGCTTGTCCCCACAACTTTTTGGTGCAAGGGAAGGGCACTGAGTGGGTGGACTGTGGTAGCAGCTGGGTCCATTTAAAATTAACCCAGGGGTGTCTGCAAGTGTGCAGATACAGAGGTGCAACCCTGCGTTCGTGTAAAACCACCCAAGGCCTCAAACATTATTTATTATATTATTATTATTATTATTATTAGCATTATTATTAGCATTTGTATAGCGCCAGCTGTGTACCTGGCGCTTTACAGAACAATAAGTTAGATGCGGTCCCTGCCTAAGGCTTACAATCTAATAGACATGGAGGGGGAGACAAGGAGAGGGGACATAGGGAGAGACAAGGGAGAAATAACAAGACAAGGGATAAATAACATGTATTTATTTATCATGTGAATGAGGCTGCCTTCAAACTGCACAAAAAAAGGGAAGCATATAACTGAGTAACTGCAACTTATCATCTAAGCCATTAAAGTCCTGATTAGCTGCATATGCCTGCTGCTGAAACAGGGAAGGCAAGCAGCACATGTTGAGACACCACAATGTCACATTTTGTCTGTCTTCCAATTAGATTCACTAATATTTTAAGTGGGATCTTCATTTATTTATTTTTATATCGCGCCCCCCTGTCATAGCACTCGGAGTGCTTTACATACAACAATTTAACATATCTTTTAATCCTCACAACAACCCTGTGAGGTAGGTTAGGCTGAGAGAATAATGCGACTGGCCCAATGTCACCCAGTGAGTTTCTGGCTCAGGCAAGACTAGAACCAGAGTCCCCGCCACCTCCCGGTTCAAGTACTGCACATGTAGTCATTACACCACACTGGCTCTCTCTTTTTTTGTATTTTGATGACAAAATACCTTCCTGCTGTGTTTGTGTTATTGTAATGTGAAACACTAGGCCCAATCCCATGACCTGCGGATCCCGTGTGCACCTGCACCGCACAGAAACCATGTGCATGTCCATTGACAGAACATTGTGCTGCGTGGTTCCCGCGCACAGGTGCATATGCGCGCGTGCAGGATCCATGGGCCATGGGATCGACCCCACCTACAATATTGTACTTGCTCCTTTCTGTCAGTGTTTGGCTATGGACCTGTGGGTGGAAGAGCTCTTGAATCTCCATATATATCTGAGGATCAGGTAGAGGAAAGAGCCTCTCATGTAGAGACGATTGCCCTTAACATCTCATACACACTCAGTCAGTTTCTCTCTGCTATTGTGTTACAATTGTTACAGCTCCAGCAAGCCAAACTCTTGAATACTTTATGCACATATTCCTCAAAGTCTCCTTAGTGAATCTGCAACACTACAAACACAATTAGCTACTCGTTCAATTTCGGGGTAAAAAAGACTTCATTTACAAAACATTCAAAACTCACACACTTTTCCCCTTCCCTAACTTCTGTTACAAGACAAACATTTAGCATTGTTCACTCAAAAAAAAAAAAAATGCTTAACTTTTATTAATAATGAGAAAAAGCAAAATTACTCTGCGATATTCACTACCAAATAAGCACTAAGTGTTGTAGTAGAAAAATGCTTGAGGTTTCATCTAGCAATTTTTGGCAAGAAAATATTTTATCATACAGCTACCTAGCTAACTTGCTCAACATTTACTGAAAAAAGTACCAAATGCAAAATATTTCCCAATAAATATTGAAAACACAATTTGCAAGTTTCCCTTAGAACAGTTACAGTAACTAGGAAGTCACTTGATATTTAAACCAATAGATGAACTCACCAGTCTTCTCGGACTTGTGTTTTGGACTTTCCTGTCCTGGGAGGCATGGGCAGGGTCCTTCACATCGTGCTGCGATGTTTTTGCCAGAAGTACAAGCATGAAACTCCAACTTGCACTGTAATTGCAACAAAATAAAAACTTTTTTTTATTTAGGATAAAATATAAATGCAACAATTAGGAGTGAAAAGAAAAATTAAACTTACTCTTACTAGTATCTGACAGATTAAAAAAACGCTGTCTCTTTCAAAGCTCTAATAATTTCAGATATAAAAATTTACATTAAAAAAACCATTCCAGTCTTTATGGCCTGTTTTATTAAGACCTGCTATCTTAAATACCACTACACAATAGTATGGGTTAATGGTCTGATCTTGTGAGATACTGAGTGCCCTAAACAATCCACTGAATTCAATGGGCCAGATCTGGTTCCCTTTGAAGTCAATTGCAAAAGACCACTAATTAACAGTGGAACACTACTCAGGTCCAGGGGAATTGAGCATTTTTTGAAGAGACCATGGAATAATCTCAGTATTACACAGAATCAATCCCTAATTCACTTAGCAGTCCCCCAGTGGCTAGATCTCCATGGGCCTATTCATATGTATAAAGACTTATTTATGCATTGAAATTTAATACAAAAATATAACTTTATGCTAAATTTTAAGAGCTTTAGGGGTTGTTTACAATAAATAATCCATAAAGGAAGAGTAACCATCCAGCAACTTAGCCAAAGCTAAAAATAGAGGTAGTTGGCCTGTTATTAAAAAGAAAAATATGCCCCAAACCTCCTATTTCTCCTTGCCTTCAGCCTCTTCAAAAGAGTCAGCAAAAGGTTTTGGAATACATTCTGCAAATAAACAGAGTCAAACGGTTTCAGGGTAATTGGTGCAGGGCAGGACTGGGCTCTCAAAGTGAGGGAAACCAAGAAAATGTATTTATCTGGATGTGTGCTAACAACAAAGTGTGTCTATACTATTTACTGTTCCTTCTCATTACTGTTTTAATTGAAGTACAACTCCTGTAACTAGATCTCCTATATCCAGGACCTTCTTCATTTTGGACATGTTTTATGACCCCTCCCCCTTTCCCTTATCAGAACTCCTTTCTATTCTGGACAAAATGCATGTCTCAAGAGAGGTTGGATATGGGAGGTTATATTGTATCATCTAGAATGTCTCACTCTGATTTCCTCTTATGAGTTAGTTAATTTGCAATTTTCCTTCTGCAGTTACTGTCTCAAAGATATTTTCCCCACACTGAGAATTACAATAAAAAGAAGAACCCAATATATTATTAATGATGAATTTATTATTATTATTATTATTATTATTATTATTATTATTATTATTATTTGAGTCTTGCTCATTCCCCAAGTTTGGGCCTGAGCTTGACTGAACTGGGCCCAAGTATGGTCCGACCCTACTGCAGCCAGGCTCTTGTGAGCCAGGGCCCAATGTGTGCAGGAGGCCCTCCCCCCCGCACCCACCATGGAGGACCATGATGCATCACAGTGCACTATGGGGAGAAGAGCCACATCAGAAAAGGGGTGAGGGAATGCCATAGCCCCTTTCTGTTGTGGTTCTACCCCCATGAAGCTATAAGGAGCATGAGTATGTCAGAAAAGGGACAGGGTTAAGGCATTCTCCAATCTCTTTCTGACACGGCCCTGCCTCCTGTGTAGCACTGTGATGTCACCATGCTCCATGGGGGCATGAAGCGGGACTCCTGCTGCTGGGGAGTCCTACTTGCCCTGAGCTTGAAGGGTGTAGGCTGAAAGTGTGTCTGACCTGGCCCACCCCATCCTACCCCATGCCTTGGTGGATCCCTTTGGGCTTAAGTCACTGGGCTCTATATTATTTATCATTTCTATAGCACTTTAAGTGTTGAAAGTGTTTTACAACCTTTAGCTAGTTGACCCTCACAACCACCCTGTTAGGTAGGTTATTATTTTTCCCATCTTACATATGGAGAACTGAGTCTGAAAACTAGTGATTTGCCCAAAGCCACGCAAAAGCATCCTGGCTAAGACAGGTTTTGAATTTTGGTCTCCCTGGTCCTATGCCACCATCTTATTCACTAGGCTACACTGGCTCTCTCTCAAACCTTAGATGCCATTCGTGTCCAAATAAACACTTAACTGCACCATTGTTGAAATTTGTGCTAATTTGCCAAATAAATGTAGTAAATGATAAAATAAAAATTAAGCAGAAATTAAATTTTGCAGAGAATAGTTTGTTTGTTTAATAACCAATATTCTGCACATAACTCTTGTTTTATTACAAGATGCCATGGCCATTTTCAAATGGGAGAACAATGGCCACACTCAGAGGATGCATGTGGCTTGTGGAAGTGAAGTTTCCACTCAGGAGATCTTCAGTTTATCTTGCATTTAAATGTTAATGGGATTGTATGGGGTCAAAGTGTGGCATTCAGGAAGTCTCTCTCTCTATTCTGTTCCCACACCATCTCTGGCCACCAGATAGGGTTGCCCCCTGTGGTGGTTTTTTACCTGACACTCCCATAGGTCAACATCGAAATGTCGGATAAAAAACGACCGAAGGTGGCAACCTTACCACCAGGAGAGTTTGCCCTTTGACAGGCTTTGCTTGTTTAAGTCTGTAAAGTCAGCTATTTGGCTTCAAAATTCAATAGGTTTGCCTCAGTGAGACCTCTCTTGCATCATGCTATTCACAATTCAGACATGGCATTGAATCTGTAGGGCTTTGCATGCACACACCTTCCAATTCAATTCCCTCCAGGCTGGTGAAGTAGTAAACATGGGCTCAAGTTTTTTAGAATCACTCCCATATATGCAGAGCTTATTACAGGATTCTTATTTTTCCTCCATTTAAAACTAGCTCAGAGTATTTAGGACCCATCAGGAGTGACACAAGAAACAAGTGCACTTATTAAAAAGCCCAGCAGGAAAAATCTGCAGTTTTAACCAATCACAATGCAGTGAGGCAGTGTAAGTCCCGCAGCGATATCCATCCACTGAAAAGAACAACAATATCTTCCTTTATTGTTCAGATACAACAGCAGCAGGGTGAATGGAATAGGATGTTGTTACAAGATAAATGCCTCCTACTTTGAAAATACTGTAAATATCTTGGCTCTGCTTCTGTTTATTTCTGCTAAGAGGGCTCAGCATTGCCCAGACTTTAATCTAGCAGCAGGAGACTATTATCCTGTGACTACATCCTATTCGAATGACATTATCTCCTGGGTCCATTAGAACGTCAGTACACCCTGATGGTTGCATATATTCTCTGATATTCTGCCCTTTTTTGTTAGAAAATTCACAGACATGCACAGATATCTGCATGTGGTTTCATTTGGCCCACACTATATACAACTTGCTTTGTGTATGGCTGTGGGGAATGCAGGTACCTATTTTAAAATGTTATGATAAATATATAAATGCAAGTGCTTAATCTGCAGTTTTCTTTAGCATGCACAGAATGGACATGACAAAAGAAGTTTGGAAGAAATGGTGAATGCTTTTTCCCCCGTGCTGTTTTCATCTCTGCTACCAGGGAAGAATGCCCATTAGAGGGTTACCTTGGCTAGTTTGCTTGTTTAATTTTGTTGTTAAATGAAATCAGAGTAATTTGGCTAATAACATCCACATCTGCTTTTTTTTGCAAATTTTTTTTTTTTTTAATTCACAGCATGAAATCTTTTTTGAATTTCACAGCTTAGATTTCTGATTTGCCTGACAAAGGATCCTGTGAGGTCCGAAAGCTTGCAAACCTCCACCAACCTAAGTTGGTCCAATAAAAGATCTCTCTACACTACTTTGTCTCTACGACCTTTTTTTTTTTTTGCCAGAGTAGGGGCTTTGAGTCTTCCCTCTTGGGGTTAAACTGACCCAGCAATTACAAAAACATTAAAATATGTTAATTAGTAGCTCTTCAAGTTTGAGTTTTTAGGACATTGTCACCGGCACCTCTGGGCATAACATACTAAAATTTCAGCCGAATACCTCTTACCGTTTGTCTCCTATAAACAAAAATGTGGCATTTTTCAAAAGGATCCCAGGTTTCCATAGAGTTTTCCTATTGGGGTCAGATGGACCCCAAGCCACTGTATTTCAACAAGGGTCAAATGAACCCCAGCTTAAAATAAACCAAAATAAACAGTTTTCAAGGACCATTCAGATAGCAAGGGGACATGGAACTCAAGGCCACTTCAGACTGGCAGCAGCAATGAAAATTAACCCCTTCACTGCTATTATTTTGTGCCTTTGTATCGTGGCTGAAAAAAACCATGAAAATATGCTAAGTATTGGGTCTACAACTTTGAGCTTGCAGCACATTGTCACTGGTACCTCTGGCCATAACATACTCAAATTTCAGCCAGATATCTCTTATCGTTTGTCTCCAATGACCAAAAAAGTGCCAGGGTGCAAACGCACACAAGGTGTCAATGGAGTTTTCCTATTTGGTTTTACACAAACCTTTTCTGCGTCATTTCTCAGCTGTTCAGGTAATGTTAGGTTTCATTTGTTCAGCCTAAGTTTAAGTTTCCCTTTTGGGATAATTTTGTGGAGACAAGAAGTCTGGGAATGTTAGATTTCATTTCTTTGTCCAAGTATTATGTTTCCCTTCTGGGGTCAGGTTGTGGAGACAAGAATCTTAGGCAAACAAAGAAATGCAAACAAGCCCTGAAGCATCCTAGGCAACAACAAAAGAAATGCAAATAGCAGGCTATAAAGGTGCTAAGTGTACTTAACTGTGCTTAGTAAAGTTTGACTATAAGGCACAGCCAGTAATTTGCAGGAGAGAATTTGCTTTGGGGCGAATTTGGGGAGTGAAAACAATCCCCATAAAACAGACTCTTTAATGCATTTCTCTGTGTGTGTGTGTGCTCCCAGGGCTTTGTCTGAAGGTTTTGGGACACAGACTATATTTTGGGGATAAATAGACCCTACCTATAATGGGTTTTTCCCATAGGGGTCATATGGACCCCAAGACGTGGTGAGTGCAATTTTTTTAAAGTCAGAAGGTAAGGGTTAATAGAATCATAAAAAGGAGTTTCCCATAGCATCTGTCTCCCCTATTCAAGATGATACAGAGAATACAGCTAGATGGTTTCTCTCACTAACTCAAGTTGCTGTTTATTTAATTCATTGCAGAACTTCAATTAATTATATATTTTATTAAGTTATATGATCAGGGCACAAGGATTACAATAGGGCAATTCTATAGCACAGCCACGAACCTACAGATACTTACACATGTAACTGTGTGCATAAAAAGTGTCCCACTGAATTTTCATGCTACTTGTGTGACTAGTTACTTTACTTATGTTACATGTTTGCAGGACTGGAGCCTAAGAACTTATGCCATTTAGAGGAGCTGCTGGTGTTTAACAATGGAGATCAGAGCTGATCATGAAAGAGGTGAAATGCAGAACTGCTAAGAATGCAGCCTGTATCTCTAACTGGTCTACATTCTGACCAAGAGTACACTGAGGAGAGATCTTTATTCTTTATCCTCCCCATGCCTATCTTCAAATGCTATTTCCTCCTGCTATCTCTTCCCATCTCTCTCCAAGTACACAAAAAAGAAAAGAAACAGTTATTGATACAATAGAGTGGTTGGTTGGTTTGTCACCCTTATTCATGTTGAGTAGCACCTTACTTCCTCTGAGGTTAGTCCTATTGATTTCTAGGAACTCCACCTCATGAGGCTGACAGAATCTCTCTGAAGTTTTATACTATCTATTGTGATTCTCTTCTGGTTTACCCTCATTGATTATGGGCAAACTTCCAGCCACCCTCATGTAGCACACTGAATTTGTGATCCCCAGAGACCCGATAAATGCTTCTAAGCTGTTTTACTGCAAATGGAAATCAGCTATATGATCTACTGTATTTGTTGCTAAATGCATATTGATATCAATAAAATATATGAACGGGAAAATGTCTGGTGGAATCATTCCCTGAAAATTCATTCACTAATTTATTCAGTCAGACTTGGGAAATATTAAAGGGAGTACTATTTAGACTGATATGTCCCCCTGAGAATTCACTCCCCTATTTTTGTGATGATTTTATTTTCATTGTCGGTAAACCAGCAGCAACGTCTTCTGCATAAAAATTCATATTTCAATGCAGGAAATAAAACAGCAACATAACATTTATTTTCTACAAGTTTATCTTTGCTCTGGTTTGTAATCCTCAACCTGCTACCTCCTTCCAATAGACACCACAAGTTATTTCTTTTGAATGTGAATAAAGCTCAGTCTCTTTATATCAGCTCTGGGCTTTTAAGGCCAGATTCTGATTTCCTTTCCTCTCAAGTACCCCCACTGAGGTTCTGAGTTTCCATAATGTCATTAACACTAGTGTAAATCAGACTATTATTTTTTGTAAAGAACAACAATATTATGAAGTGAGGAACAGAGGGCAGAGAGCCTCATTTTAAATATATATAGTGCTTAAGCCATACATTCAGATATGGACTCTAAATGAGAGGATAATATGGATCAGAAGTTTTAAAATCTTTAAGACCAACCCCAACCCTCATCTGTAGTACCTGAGCACCCACTCCTGCCACATATATATGCACAAAGCTTGCTTACTTTTGCCTCTGCCTCCCCCCCTTCCGGAGGGGGGGGGGCGGCAGAAGGCCCCTTGCTGCACCCGCATAGCAGGTGGGCAGGGCAGCTGGGGTTTTCCCACCCCAGGGATGCAAGAAGCCCCGAGGTGGGAAAAGAAGTGGCTGTGGCAGCTTGCAAAACACCTGGCGAGGTTGCTAGGCAACCCCGCCGGCCAGGATAGGCTGAGTGCAGACACGTGGGTTGCGCCCAGGGGGCGGGACCCACGTTTGGAGAGGAAGTGCTGCTCTGGCCCCACTTGTGGCCCAGAGCCTTAGAAGCAGCAGAAGTTGCGGCGCCCCAGTGTCCTTTCTCTTCAGGAGCATCAGGCGGAGCGGCAACGGGTAGGAGGGCCGCACAGGGAGTCCGAGCTGGGATGGGAAAGGGAAGGAAGAAGGGTGCCACTGCACTGGCTAACAAGTGGCAGCGGGTGACTGAGTGGGAGGGCGCCCCCTCTGGCACTGAGATGCCGGATGGGGGTGGCTAACCTCTGGCTGGCCCGGCGGGACAAGGAGCGGTGCCCCTCCCCTTGGAGGGATGCAC
>QEPC01015764.1:1149754-1160332 GCA_003113815.1 Sphenodon punctatus | reverse complement strand
GCGATTTAAACACACGTCTGAATGAGCCTTAGTCCCTGAAGGCCAGGAACAGTCCTTCCTTTAGCTCGCAGGCCCCTTGTCATGGGATTGGGGTCTCACTACCCTACTCTAGGCTGTCATGACTCAGTTTCCCTGGCTTGCAGCTCCCACTGGATCGGCTCTCTCTCTAAAACTGACTGAGCCTCCAATGGGTGAACCTTCTTGTCACCTTTTCGGCCACAGAGTTTCCCTGCACAGACTCTTTCTCTTTAGGTTCGCCTGTGTTTGTAAACACAGAATTAACCCCAAACTGTGTCCCGCCAATGTTAGGATTAGCAATTCCACCGGACCATACTAAGTTCAGTTAAAAGTAGTTTAATGAATAAATCATGCATAAACATGCAGTACAAGATTATATTCAAGAGTGCAGAAATCAAAATAAAATAACCAATAACGCATCCCTATCTGTACTTGGATTCTCCTAATTTAGGATTACCCTAATTAAGGTCCAAGGGTATTTCAGTTCATGTCACAGCCATTGGTGAAAAGCTTGGCTGGGTACAAGTCGTAGAGTTTCCAAGAGTCCTTACTTCATAGTTTCTCTGGTTCAGCCCTTCTCTGGCTGATGTGATATGTTGATGCAGATGTAGCTGACTGATTGATGAAGCTGACCCCTCTTTTGTCTTGTCTCCCCCCTTAAGTACTTTTCCAGGGTCCTTGTTTAATTTTCCCTCCAGGTGACTCTGTGTTTTCAGTCACATCCACAGGAAGAAATCCATTTGCAGCTCAATGGTCTACTGCTAGTTTCTGCAGAGGTGTTAGGCATTTTCTGATTACACATTCGTTCAAGGTCTGATTACACATTCGTTCATGACTTAGCATTTCTCCATTGCATAAAGTGATTTTCTAGTTCTCAGCTTTCACATTACATACATGTTTAACCTTTATGTTTATATATTTGATAGAGCTGTAGTCTACATGTAGCCCAGTATCTCCTTATCATACTCCTTATCTCAGGATTTCCTTTGGAACTTTTGGAACTAGGGTTACCTGCTTTTCTCCTGTTTGGTTGTGGAAAGATTCTCCCAGCTCTTGCCTCTACTGCAGCTTCCTCAGTACTGAGCCTTGCTCAGGCTTTTCAGTCTGAGCTGGCCCTGCCACACCCAATCTCTCCTGGCCCTTCTGATAACTTAGATGAGACACCTTCTTAAAGGGGCCATCACTGGCAGGGACTCTGCCCTGTTACAATAATGTTTCCCAAAGATGAAGAAGCCTGCTCACCATTTATTTTAAAATCAAAACGATGTTACTACAAATGTGAAGAAAGCCATGCCTCTGTCTCTAGTTCTCAATGAAACCATCAGGGCTATCTGAAATGTGCTGACATAATACTGAGATGCATTCCCTTGCTACTGCTGTTTGCCCATCACAGGAGAACAAAGATTTTTCATTTCCACTCTCTTCATCTTACCCAAGACAATTAGTTTCTGTCATGGAGATGACATATTAGGTAACATGAAAATAAGGAAGGGGTAACAATCCGTGGCTCCATAGATGTACATCAGCCACTAGCTAAACAACTGAATACATAAGGCAAGGAGATTATAATACTTGCCCTTCAAGACCTAAAACACAGATTTCTAGCCAATCTGCTTCATTAACTAGAGAGTGAACTGGCAAAGTGTTATCTCGGCTATATAGACTTTATATGTGAGGTACTGTTCTGTACATACACAATACAACTTGTCCTGAAACAAGCAGGATTCCTAACAATCTGTTTGCTTTTTTTACTCCCACCGCACACTAAGATGAAAATGTCAATGTATTGTTCACAATGACTTCAAGGATACAAAAGGAGAGTCCCCCAAAGTCCTGTAAAGTCCAAAAAAATTCCCAGAAATGACAGAAAATTTCTGGTGCTGATCTTGCGATGGTAGAATTGCAGAATTGGTGACCAGTGGGGAAATACTGACAATTGACTGCAAGAACTCCTGAAAGGAAGTATTTCTTGACAGGAAGGAAACACTTGCGTTTGTCTCAGTGCTAAATAGAACACAGCACACATATATCCATCCATCCATTCAGTCTATACCTATTTACAAACTTGAATCTGGTGGCCAGCAGAACAGGAGGGGTATACTCTAGCAATACCTGTTAATACAAGTTCTCATACGAAGCACATTACTTTTCTGCCTGCACAGTTGCAGTATTTTAGTGTAACACTATTGCACAAAAGACAAAATGTTATTTTGGGCTGCATTAAACTGATGTATCATATCCAAGACATGGGAGGTAATGGTACCATTTTACTGGGCACTGGCGAGAGCTCACCTGGAACAGTGTGTTCATTTTCAGGCATCAACATCAAACATGCAATGTAACGTTAACAAATTGGAGAGGACTGAAGGGCTAGAATGCAAGCCATATTTATTGATTTAAATGTATATCCCTCCTTTCTCCTAAAGCTCAGGGAGGGTAACATATGAGGAACGGCTGAAAGAATGGGGTATGTTTAGCCTGGAGAAATGTTTTAAAATATCTAAAAGGCTGCCACAAAGAGACAGAATATTTGTTCTTCCCTGCCAGAAGACATGGAACAAAAGACAATGGGCTTAAAGTGCAGCAATGGAGATTTCAGTTAAATATTAAGAAAAGCTTTCTGACTGACAGCTGGGCAATGGAATAGGTTGCCTAGGGAGGCTGTGGAATCTCCTTCCTTGGAAGCAGATGGGTAAGCATCTGTCTGTGATGCTACAGGTAGAGGGTATCCTGCCTTGGAGGAGGGATTGGACTAGATGACCCTTAAAGTCCCTTCCAACCCTACAATTCTATGATTCTAGAAATCAAAATCTCTAGGCCCCAGGTCATTCTGAGGCCTGTGTCTTCCTAGTTGCAACATTGCACTTGGATCTAGTTTTGTGGGTGTATCATATCATTATAAAAAGGAGTGTACAAATTCTGTCTTCCTACTGTATAGAGATACACATTTTTAAAAAACCTGGGCAGAAAGAACAGGTATATGACAGTTTTGCATCTAAATTCTTTCGTCCTGTGTAATCCTACAAAGTGCCAGGGCCAGATTAAAGCACGTAGTGCCCCACACACTAAGTCATACTCTGGGGCCATCTACACATCTTCTGCACCAGTTAACAGCAGCTTCTGCCTTGGCCCAGCCCAGCTACCCAGTGTTAGTGTGCAGTCCCCACTCTATGCCCACTACCTCTCCCACGCTCTCCACGTGAAGGGATTCTCCTCAGACATGTTCTGATTCTGAGGCAGAGTGTGCAGGAGGGGAACTAGCCAGCATCAGACTCAGGCTTTGAAGAAGCAGGAGAAGCAAGGCTTGGAAACAGGTACGGCTGGTTGTGCCCCATTTGTCTTGCCAACTGAGTTGTGCCTCGCAAGAAAATTTCTGAGGGCAATGGCACTCCAAATCTGGAGGCTTGGGGCATGTCAGATGCACATAAATGCTGAATGACCTTGAGCATGGTCAGGGCCTCCATGTTGCAGCATATTTAGTGTAATGGTTAATCTGACTCTGCAGAGAAGCCATTTTGACATGTTTGACAAAATGATTTCATTTTTAAATGTTCGACAACACTCAGAATGAAATCCATGCCCTGCACCTTTGCATTTATATGTCCCAACCCCAGTCAAAGAGGACCTTGGGAATGATGAAATTGGGATGTAGATTTGAGCATAGTGGAATGGTAGAATAAGGGGCTCCCATGGTGGCATTCTGCTCTGGGCTTCCAGAAGCCTCTGGATGGCCCTGAGCTAAGGTAATTCCAATGTTCCTGGATCCGATCATTATGCAATCATTACCATTTATGAAATTCCTCAGATTTAGCCTACAGTATTTTTTTTATTGGCAATCATCATGCACAAGAAGTAAAGAACAGTTTGAGATAGTTTGCAGTGAGAAAACCAGGTGTTTGTTTGAAGGTGTTTGTTTGAACAATAAGCAAATTTGTTGCAGAATTCATGCCTGAAATATGCACGGGAACCCATTGTACTCTTTTTGCAGCCTATTTTAGAGTAATGTTAGGATTTGTATGGCCCAGATCTTTATAGTTATTTATAGGGCTGCAACCATTAATTGATTAATTGAACCAATTAATCGGTTAATCTTTCTAAAACTGATTAAAATTTGTCCCCCAATTAATCAGTTAGCTGCCAGGACCATCTGACAGTCCATAGTTCTGAGTCTGTAGCTCAAGGGGACGTATTCCAGTGGAAGGCATGTTCACCCAACACACGCAAATTAGGCGAATCCATGCAAATGTATGCAAATTTCCGCAGATACGTTACACTTATGCAAATATATGCAAATTTCACTTGGTTAATTTATTGATTGACAAAAAGACTTGATCGATGATTAATCAACTAAAATTTCTAATCGGCTTGCAGCCCTATTTTTTAACAATCCCCCCCCCCTCCCAATTTTCAACAATACAAAGAAATCCAATCTCAGAACACTGATAGGAAACGTTCCCCCTACAATCAAAACCGAAATAAATGGCAGCCATTAATAACATTGTTGGGAGAATGTACTTTCTGAGACTGAAAAATGTATTAACTGACAAAGAACGAGCAGCCTGTAGCTTTGAAGTTAAAGTTTGCAGAAGCATTTCTGCTTTCTAAAAAAGACAATAGAAACAAAAACAACTTAAAACATTCTGGCCAAGGCTCAACACTAAGAGACTGGATTAGTTGTGAAAGGAGCGTATACAAAAATGCTGAAGGAGGCTGTTTGCGCAAAAATCAAGTAAGCAAAGCTAATCCCTTTGCCGTATTCTCCTGTTTCTGCCTTTAATAAATCTGTCTATAATTAAAGATTAACCAAGCCAGAAAATACCTCCTTTGATGTTTTAAATGGCTCAAAACAACCCATTTGCTAGAGGAAGATCAGAATGTGAACTAAATATTTAGAAAGTGGAGAAAATATGCACATTTTTTCAAAGGCCATGCTTATGGGCAAGCAATTTGGGCCAAGTTCATCTTTAACCGATGGCTGCAATGTTCAGTCAGCATGAACCCATTGCTTTCCCATACAATGAAGTTGGGCTGCTGGAGTTAAAAGTCTTTTATAAGATGATGTAGAGAAGCAGGTATAAAGGTGTCACAATCCAAAAGTTTGAAAGTTAGTGAATAATTGGCAATATATAAGAATTCCCATCCCTTTCAGAGTGCACTGCCCTGAGCAAAATAGCCACTTGCTCTGTCAGTGTGGAAGGAAAAGTTTCCATCAATAAATCACTCCTTTCTGAATCAGAACGTATTTCATGAAGAGTTGAGTAATGAAGAAGAACCTTGCTGTCTTGGAAGGAAAACCAAACAAAATAACAGCTAGAGGCTGTTGTATAGTTTGCTAGCTGAAGACTGCTTGGGGACAGCGATTCTACACTCCAGCTCTAGATATCTCCTTGTCCCTTCAGTTCTGCAGCCCAAACTACAACCAACTGAGCTATGGAGTGAACTTCAGAAAGCCAGCAGTAGGAGTAGGCTGTTATCATAAGTGAGGATAAGCACTGGGTCTAAAGGGTGGAAAGCAAGGGGAAGCCCAGAATAACCTTCTGTTCTCTCTCTCCTCTAATGGGAAATGAGGAGGTACCTGCCTCATGTGGTGTCATCAAGGCAGGCAGCTATGGGTGTTAACAGATTAAATGTGGCTCTCCCACTGGCTCTCATTTGTCCTGGATTTACCTGCCGGTGTGAAAGGCGGCTACCAGATGTACACCCCAGTTTGTGCCAGGGCAGCTCCACACGGCATCATCCCCAGAAAGACAGAGCATGCTGTGTGGGGTAATGTGGCTCAAACTGGGGGAATGCACTGCCCTGGGGCTGCCTTCCATCTGATGTGGGGGCCACGGGGTGGGCCACATTCAGCTGCAGCCTAAAGTGGTCATGGGATTGACCACAACTCTATGGTGGTGGTGGGCAACAGCATGCTGGTGGACCACAGCCAGGAGAACCACCTGCCTGTCTACTAGTGTCCTCACAGGCCCTGTGTGAGGCAGCTTCCGGGTGGGGGAGGCAAAGAGCAGCTCTCAACCTGTGTGTTAACACCCTAGGACCAAGATCCAGGTCTGGAGATACCTGGAGAAGGAAGACTTCATACAGCTACTTCAGTGGTAAGGAATTTGCTCTTTTAAACATTTGCATTTAATTATTGTTTTGCCATGCTGCCAAAATTTTGCTGATGAAGGTAATAAAGACAAAGAAAAGGGTGATTTTTTAAACTGTTTACACCTTGGCCAGAAATATAATTTCATAGGACAAAGAAAAGGCACTTGAGGGCCTTCCTCATTACAAGATAAACAGTCTGCTGCAAACAATGATTATTGTTCATTATTATTATTATTTTGAATTTATACTCCCTTTCCAAAAGACTGTGGGTGGCTTAAGACAACATATAGAAATAAATATAAATAGATTACATAAACCTCACAATAAAATCAACTTACAGCCCCCTCCCTACCCACAATTCAATAAAACGTAGCAATAAATTGCAATTGACCACACTCCTCCCCACCCCAACCACTCCCACGCCCACCCAAGGGAGTCCTGACCCACATACCCTCACAATAGAAATAATATGTATGCTAAAACAACACCCCATCCACACACACCCAAGCCTCTCACAATGGAAAAATGAAAAGATTCCAAATAAAGTCAGTCAAAATGAAAGTGTACTAGCTCTCTACTGAAACAGAAATACCGGGTTCTCAATGAGATTGCGCTATTGCTGTCATTCACAAATCCAAAGTGATTAATTTCATCAAAGGGAATCTATGGAATGATATTCATTAAGGCAAATATTGCCACTTAAGACTGAGCAGTGTATCTAAGGCTACAATTTTCTAAGCTCTGCCCTTTGCTTTCTAAGTCGTTTAAACTGACAGTCACGGTAGTGATTCTAACCCAGTTAGAGAAAGGGCACTCTGATTATTAACTATGCAGGTCATAACTTGAAATAGCCGTGTAATTCTCAATAGGATAAAACATTCATATTTTATTCCTTCCAGGCTTGATTATCCTTTGCACGGATGTAGCTGCAGGAGGAGGCTACCGGGGGAGGAACTCACCAATGATGTCATTACTGAGTTTTCTTAAGATCTCTTGAAAACTCTGGGAGATCTGCTGGAAGCCAGGCGCACCAGCTTGGAGGCTGTGGGATATCCTGCCCCCCCTCCGCCCAGTTATTCTCAGACCACAGTGCCAGGGATATCTGTGCTGTTGGCTCTCTTCAGAACCCCACTTTAAAAAGATAGTTCAAAGCATGGAAGGAACCAAGTAATGCAGCCTCAAAATGATTTAAATTTGCCTAATCCATTGTAAGGAGAGGAATGATACGATTTCCTACCATCATTGCCTTTTTTAGTTGGAGATGCCTAGCACTATGGATAGTTGTCTGATGGTAGGTGATGACTGCTAGCCAAGAAGGGATAAAGGCATATTAAGGGTGTGCACAAGAGGTCTATGTCGTTTTTCACATTTTGAAATCTACATTTTTGTTTTCAAAATAGTTATTTTCGTTATAGTTTTGTTTTCTTTGTTGGACTCCAAAGGGACTCACTCTAGGGCTGCCTAAGGTTTAGGAAGCACTTGTATTTTGCCTCCAAAGCACTTCCCCCCTTTCCCAAAGTTGCAGAGAGTGCCGCAGAGCGGCAGAAATATCACTAAGACACTGCACGTAGCATGTGGGCAAAGGACAGAGCAAGAGCAGACACTGCCAGGCTGTGAACAAGGGGGTGGGGGAGGCTGAAGCAGCAGGCACTGTGACTCACAGAGGAGACAGAGGGTGGGGCGTACCCCAGTAAACCTTCAACTTCTTGGAATCAGAATACATGGGAGAGTCTGGCACACAACAGGCATTCAAAGGATGGAGCATGAGGAGTATGGACAGGCAGTGGTCAGGCTGGCACTGAGAAGCAGCAGGGATTTGCAAAGGAGAAATGCTGTCCCAAGTTTGTTGGGCTAGCAGAGACAGGAGGGGGGCAGAACGTGAGAGAGAGAGAGAATACAGATTGGTAGTAGCAGCAGCAGCATCAGTTCCAGATTAGCATCAATCAGTCCCCCAAAGAGGTGAGAGACATTTTTATTAAAGTTAGGATATTGGCTTTCTATCAGACATTTCTTGAAATCATGAACTTGCAGCAAGTTTCTATGAACATTCTTGAAGCCTTGAACATAGCATGTAGGGGCCTAAGCAGGAACAGCAGGGGTGTTATCATCATCCTCACGCCTCTCACTGCCTAGCTCCTCCACTGAAGGGCTATAACAAGAGCATGACTCCATGCTGCTGCTCCTGCTGGGGGTTCTGGGAAATAGAAGAGGATGCCCTGCTACTATGACCCAAAGAGGGGGTGAATGATGGGCTGCTTGGGGAGCTGCTACTGGGGTGGGGGGGAATGAGCCCAAACACCTCCTCCCCCAAATCCTGTCCAACTGCAGTTGCCCCTTGGAGGGTGGCTCCAGGGGTGGGGTCGGGGGAAAAGCTTGTCCAACAAGACAGGTGGGTGCTCCAGCATCACCCAAAGCACCCACATCAGCACCAACATAACTGCCCACATCTCCCCCCCTCCCCCCCGGTGCTGCCAGTGCCACTGAGTACTTCAAGAAGGGAGTGCTACACCCTTCATTTCTCCCCCACTTCCACTCCAGGTGGAAGGCTGGGAGTTCCCTGCCTTGACCATCACCACCTGCGATTAACCCAAACATCTCAGCTGCTTCTTTCCATGAGAAGTGCTGCTGCTGCAGGGAAGGAAAGTCTGGGTGTTTAATCTTGGGGAGAGGGCTGGCAGTGACAGGTGTGCCAACCCCTCTATGTCCATGCCCTTTTTAAGTGCCTGAGGTAGGGTGACCAAATATGCAAATTTTAGAGGACACATGAGAAATACAGGTTGCAGGGCTGCACTGGAACCAATGAAGCTGTGCAACCTGTATTCCTCATAAGTGTTTTTTAAAATTTGTATATCTGGCCACCCTAGCCTGAGGGACCACCTGCCCCTGCCTTGGCTGTCCAATGACAGAAGCTTTCTCTCCTTCCCTTCCTCATGGTGTATATGTATAAGTTATTAATACTGTCTATCTAATCTATATGAAATATATCTCTATATCTATTCTCCTAATATCTATATCTGTTCTATCTATCTCTATGGCCCTTTTCACATGGGTGCTCCCCCCTCACACACGTGTACAAGTGGGGCGCCCGTGTGAATCACACCGATGAGCGGGTGTATGGTGGGGGGCGTCCGTAGCAATGCCACTGGCGGTGGATGAGGGTGTGTGCACGTTCCCGTGCTCCACCCATCTCCACCCACCTACACCCATCACCCACGCACGGAGCAACGGGCACCAATGACGGTTGCTCTATGCATGGAGATGGACGAAGATGGGTGTGCGCCTGTGGGAATGGCCACACACCCACCTCCACTCGCTGCCGGCACACACCCATTCACCCACCCACCGCGGCCTGTGTAAAAAGGGCCTATATCTTATGTTCTATATCCTTATCTATCCTTATCCTATCCTATAATCCAAATATATCCTATACCCTAATATATCCTATAAACAAACCATACCCCCCCTCTATATCCTAGAACTATATCCTACCTATAACAAACTAACACTATACGTATAATATGTACACTGGGGAGACAGACAGACAGACACTAACACAGACAGGGGAGGGTTAAAGGAATAAAGAGGGATAAGGATTGTGGAAGGAAAAGATTAATGTACAGGGATTGGATTTGGAACACAAGGGTAGTGTGAGGATGGGTCTTGTGGAGTGAATGGTTTGAGGAAGGGAAGAGGATAGAGTGACGGCTGGGGACCATTTTTGCTAGAGAGCACCAGTGTTCTGCAGATGCAGCCTGACAAGCAAGAGGCTAACCTTGCACAAGTGCAAACAGGCTGGCTGTGGCAATATACAGATTTCCCAGTGCCCTCCCAGAGTCCTGAAGATTGGTTCTGGGAGGCTGAAGCATTGAGCAATCAAAGAGTGCCATGCCACTGTCTGGGATGTGCTTGCAATGCCCATTCGTCAGCGAAGATGTCAATCGGTGTTTGAAGCGGGAGAGCAGGCGGTTAGAGCGATGGTGGCGCTGGACTCACGACCAGTATGATCGATCGCAGCATAAGAGCAGTTTAAAGGCCTATGCTGTGGCGGTGCAGGCAGCAAAGAAGCAGTTCTTTGCTTCCCTTATTGCATCTGCAAAGTCATGTCCAGTGGAGTGTTTCCGGGTGGTGAAAGGTTTGGTCAGTCCTGCCTGTCTCCGCCTGGACCTGGAGCAATCCAGTGACCACTGTGACCAGTTTATCGAGTACTTTGTAGATAAGATTGCTCTCATCCGCCACGATTTCGGTTCCACAGTTATTGCAGATGATCAGGCGAGGAGGGACCGCCTCGCCCTTCGCGCCCCGGAACGGCTCCTGCGGTCCGCCGGGGGTGCCCTCCTAGAGGTCCCCCGTGTTAAGCGGGGGGCCACGATGGAGCGAGCATTCTCGGTGGTAGGGCCGCGGCTGTGGAACTCCCTTCCGGAGGAAGCTCGCCTGGCCCCAAGCCTTTTGACATTTCGGCGGAACTGTAAG
>QEPC01015764.1:1119611-1149375 GCA_003113815.1 Sphenodon punctatus | reverse complement strand
GCAAGATCCATGGCCGTCCTGGCTGGTGAAAGCTAGCCAGGAGACGTTATGGCCGTTGCTGGCTGGGGTGGTTAGGGCCTCCCTTTGGGAGGGCAGGGTGCCTGATTGCCTAAAGGAGGCTGTGGTTAGACCCCTGCTCAAGAAACCATCTCTTGACGCTGATGCTCCTGCCAGTTATCGGCTGGTCTCTAACCTTCCCTTTTAGGGAAGGTTATTGAACGGGCTGTGGCACGGCAGCTCCAGGAATATCTGGACTGCACTGATTTCCTTGATCCCTCCCAGTCTGGGTTTCAGCCTGGGTACGGTACGGAGACGGCATTGATAGCCTTGGTTGACGATCTCCGTCTGGCGTTGGGCCAGGGTCGTCAGACCTTACTGGTCCTGCTAGACCTTTCAGCTGCGTTCGACACAGTCGATTATGAGGTGTTGGTGACTTGCCTGCGGGACCTTGCCGGAATTGGCGGAATGATCTTGGACTGGTTTCGTTCGTTCCTGGCCGGGAGAACTCACTGGGTGGTCTTGGGGGAGTGTACGTCTTCCCCCCGGGACCTCATGTGTGAAGTCCCACAGGATGCCATTCTGTCCCCCCTCTTGTTTAACATGTATATGCAGCCGTTAGGGGAGATCGTGAGGGGGTTTCAGTATGCTGATGTCACTCACCTCTACCTCTCCTTTTCCATCGACCCAGACCATGAAGTCTCCTTATTTTCCCAGTGCCTGTCAGCTGTTGGGGCTTGGATGAGGTCAAGCCATCTGCAATTGAATCCTGACAAGATGGAGGTGATGTTGGTTGGCGAGGGCTTGGGGGACCTGGGGGTGGTTGAATCTCCTCTTGTTGTGGGGGGTTCACCCTCTCATGGTCTCTCAAATGTGGAGTCTGGGTGTGCTCCTCAAATCATGGCTCAGCCTGGAAAGTCAGGTTGTGGCTGTGACAGGGAGTGCATTCCAGCAGTTACATCTTGTCTGGCGGCTTCGGCCGTATCTCTCAGACTCCAACCTCGCCACTGTCATCCATGCCTTCATCACCTCGAGGCTGGATTACTGCAACGCACTCTACGTGGGGCTGCCCGAGAAGCTGGTCTGGAGGCTGCAGCTGGTGCAGAATCCTGCGGCCCGTCTCCTTACGGGGGCAGGTCGCAGGGAGCACATGACACCAGTTCTCCGGGCTCTGCACTGGCTGCCTATAAAGCACCGGGCCAGGTTCAAGGTGCTGGTTTTAACCTTTAAAGCCCTTCACAGCCTGGGCCCTGCTTATCTGCGGGACCGCCTCACTCCCCATGTGTCCGTGCGACCCTTGCACGGACACGGAGCAACGGAGACGGGTGGCCACTGATGCTAGATCTTTTTCGGTGGCCGCCCCTGTGCTGTGGAATTCGCTCCCGGAGGAGGCTCGGTTGGCTCCCACTCTCCTGCTGTTTCAGCGTGTATGTAAGATCTGGCTGTTCCATTAGGCTTTTGGTGAGGAGTGGGGGTGGAGGGTTTCCCCACATTGTATTGTATTTTAAATTGTTTTAAAAAAAAAAACAGTAGGCAGGAAGGGTGGGATATAAATTTTAAATAAATAATTAAATAAATAATGTCTCCTGGTTCTGTGGTGTTTGCCCCCTCTTCCCCTCCCAGAAGGTGTTTTCCCCTCCAAAATGGGGCCAGGCAATAACAAAAATAATAACAAAAACCAAAAAATTATCTTTTTTGTTATTTATTTTTTTCATTTTAATGAAAACGAAAATGAGATTTTCATTTTTGTTTTCACAAAAATTAAAACAAATTGCACATCCCTAAGGCATATACAAAATAAGCTTATTGAAGGTAACAAAGTGGCACCCAGCCTAGCCTCTCAGGGTAATTTCAGATGTTATGATACCATAGTCAACCACAGTGAACCCCCTGTGGTGGCCACAGTACCGTAATGTCTGTAGTGCGTTCCACCAGATGTTCACCACAGTGAACACCCGGTGGGAAACACATTGACCACGGTTCTGGACCTCCGGCCGCCCGGAGGTCCAGAACCATGGTTAGCTGGACCACGGTCTGGAATCAGCGGAAAGTAACATCTGTGATCTCCGCTGATCCCGGACCATGGCCCAGACCCTGATGCGGGATCAGGCGCAGGGGCCGGATTGGCTACTGCGCCTGCCCGTCTCCCAGAGAGTGGGCGGCCAGGGGAGCGCAGGGGGGCGGGCCGTGCAGTCGCACATCGCACCACACAGCCCTGCCCCCTCCCCGATCCCCTGTAGGAATCAGCCGGCACATCTAAAGGACAGCTGGACTGATTCCTGACCGGGATCCGAAACGGATCACAGTGGGTGGTTGGACGTGCCCGGTGCACGCCTGAAATTACCCTCAGTCTTCTCCAATAAAGGGGTGGTGGTGGAGTATTTGTCCCATATGGTGCCCACTATGGTAGATTTAAGGATAGACAGATGTGACCATGTGCTAGGGTGGGGTGTGGCTCCCCTGCCTCTTTTCTACACAAAAAAGTGTGTGTGCGTGTGTGTGCGTGTGAGAAAGGGGTCCCATCTTTGCTGATCATCTTGGCGGAATGATCAGACTCCTCATATTTTAATGCAGACCACGCTGGCCTGTTCCAATGACAATTTTAAAGGTGTGCTAGGTACAGAAATCCACTGGTTTTCAAGCTCTTATTGAGTTTTGTAGGAAAACAAAATATCCAATACAGCTAAATCTAATCTTTTTGGAACTATGAATAAGTCTTGAATGTGGTATAGTATGGACTGTGGAACATATTTAGACCTCCCTTGCTGGTATTTGTTTAATTATTTTTTTTTTATGCATTCACAGGATTCACGTCTGCTGGTTAATTCAATATGTGAAATTCTCTATGGCTCTTGATGGGATGAGGGTCAGAAATGCAACAACAAAAGAAGGCAACCTAAGCTGTGTTAGTGAATATGAGGTCATAATTTGTCCCTGTGTGTTTGTGGTGTTCAAGTGGAAGGTTTAAATCCTGGTAGGATTTAAATTTAATATAAATTAATTTTAATATAATATAAATTTATATTTAAATTATATAATATAAATTTTATATACAGTGGTGCACTTCAAACGTATTGACCAGTTTCAAGGAAATGACAAGTTCTACAAGTATGCTCCATTGAAGGGATAGTATCTTCTTGACCTGATCCTTAAAGTATAAGCCTCAAAGTACAAGCTGGTACTTTGCTTCAATGTGCTGATGAAGCCCTTTGAGGATCAGAACTTAAGGCTGTTTTCAGACGAGCGCGGCGATGCCCGCGCTTGTTTCTCAAAAAAGCCGGCAGCCCATTCCACACGTGATGCTGCCGCCGAATACGCGCATGCGCGGTGATGCGCATCCATTTCCGGGTGCGAACAGACCGGGTCAGCGATCGAGGCTGGTCATACATGGCCGGAAATGGAAGCGCATTGCCTGCACATGCGCGTATTCGGCGGCAGCGTCACGTGTGGAACGGGCTGCTGGCTTTTTTGAAAACAAGCGCGGGCACCGCCGTGCTCATCTGAAAACGGCCTTAGAATGGGAGACACTTTCAAATAGGAATTTTTAAAATTAATTTTTAAAGGCAACCACTTTTTTCTTTTTGTGTGACAAGAAGAGCTTTTCTTTTCTATGTCTTTATTGCAAAAATTATTGCAGGGAAAAGAGCAAGAAAATAGTTACCATAGGCTGTTAAAGTACAAGCTCACATCTCCACACCATTCTTCCCATAAACTTTTTAAAGCTAAAAACTCTGTCTATCCTACTCCTGAAATCCTCTCAAAGAAGAGTGCAAATATGTACCAATGAGGTTGATATTATTTCATATATGAATGAAGAAAAACTCATGTAATTTGTTATTGAAGTCCAGTTTCTGGAGAGTCTTATGAAAAGAGAAATATTTTACTGTGAGATGCAATTACAGCTTTATCACCTTAATCATTCAAAAATATGCAGCCCATTTTCACATGTCATACATGAAACATTTTGGATTTTAGCATATGTTACTGTGGGGAGGTATGTAGCCAGGAAATCTTATTTTTATGAGACCAGTTTCTCTTCTACTGAAGTCTAGAGTGAGTGTGTTGGTCGTATTTGTCCCAAATGTAAGAAATGGAGACAAAGTAGTGCAGACTATATCTCTTCTTAGGTCAACATCTGTTGGGAAGAGTAGGCTAGCCTTTGTATACCAACAGAAGTTGGCTGACTAAAGGTTATTATCTGAACTACTTCCTCTACTGAAGATGTCCTTCCCTTCCCTATGTTAGATATACAAACCAAAATGCCTTTCTCTCTGTATAACTCTCAATTTTCATTAGTTCACATATTCTACATTCTCTATATCATTAGTCTTAAGAATATAGTATGTGTATGGATTATGAAGTGGGACTCTGATTTTTTAAAATTTTGGTGACGAAATTTGTTATTGCATGAACATGTATATGTTAGAACTTTTAAAGTTCAATCCTTTTGAAGATTTCATCATCTCTAACCCGATTTCTTACTTTTACACTCATGGACTTCAGTGGGTGTAAACCGACGGGCACAGAGGCTACTTGCTCCTGGAGCTGCACCCCTGCGCCTGCCCACTTCCAGTCCTGCCTGGGTCCACTTTAGAGGGACCCAGTGGTTTCCCTGGCCCACAATCTGCCCGTGTGGAGTCCTCCCGCCACACCACAGAGTTGTGGGCGATGGCCTGACACTCTAGGTTGGCACCCACAACTCTTATGATACTGCCAGGGTCAATGGCTGAATAGGCACAGAACTGAAGCATGGGTCCGCCCAAGAGACAGACAGCAGCTCTGCTTCAGGCTGGTGCCCCGGGTTTGGCCGGCTTGTTCCACCGCTGGTGCTCTTGGATGTTCCAGAGCACCACCGGCAGGGCTGCCCTGGAGCAAGCACAGCCTGATCCAATATATATAATATTTATTCATCGGCCAGCTTTCGCCATAGCCAATAGTAACATAACATAAAATATAAACAGCAGTGCAATACAGAGTTTTAGCATCAGCTACAAACCAAGGCTTACAGTCCGTCTTGCTTCAAATACAAAATAAAATAATTATTTGACTCATTAACTCCTTAACACATCAAGGTACCCCGCCAGACACCGGGGCTGTACGGGCGGGGATCCCCAATCATTAAAACAGAAAAAGTAAACACCCAAAGCCCAGGCTGGTCAAGAGATCAATCTGTACCAGAGGCAGTCCCATCTTTTAGGGGCAACCCTCCCTATTCCCCTAGTAATTTTCCGCCAAAACCCTAATCCCGAAGTTTGCCACCACACTTGCCCTACACAAATCATTCCCATTCAGGAGGAATTTCAACCACTCTTCCTCCACCCAGCACCTTGGTTCCAAATCTCCTCTAATCTTCAAGAGGTCCTCTCTCGGTTCCTTAAGGGCTGGGCAATACATTAAGATATGAATCATTGAGTCAGGTACCGCCCCATCGCATCTCTTGCAGACCCTCAAGATTTTTGGAATTTTATAATATCTGCCCTCCACTATGGCTGAGGGGAAAAGATTACATCTCAGTAGCGATAACACTCTTCGTTGTTTATCATTAGCCCAAAGGAGATACTCAGGGAGGAAGCCCTTAGGGTGTAACAGATGATAGTCCGGTGCTATCCTTTGAGCAGATAAAGCTGCTGACTCTATTTGCTGCTCTTGATCAAGCATTCTTTGTTTTATTTTTGCTATTATCTGCATATATCCCAAGAGACTTAAATCCTCTTTAGCCAGCCCCAATTTAGAGTAAATTTGCTCAATATTTTGTACCCATTTGAGCACCGACCTGTCCCTGATGATTACTGCAAGAAGGGATCGTGGGTTAAACCGTAACATCACTACCCTAAGCCAATATTTAAGGAGTGCCATAGTCGCCTGTATACAAATGGACCGCATGGCTAGCTCCGCTCTTAGTATCACTTGAGGGGCACCTCTTGGGAGCCCTAGTATCACTCGTAGAAAGTTATTCTGTGGTGTTTCTAGCCTAACTAACATGTTTCTACCCCATACTGGGACTGCATACAGGAGCTGGGGAATTACTTTTGCCTTAAAAAGGCAAAGGGCAGGGCCCACCAGTTTCCCTCCCCGTGAAAAGTAGAATCTCAGCAATGCCTTAGAGGAGGTCCGGGCCTGGAACAAGGCGGCCTTACAATGCGGGGTCCAGCTTCCTGTGGAAGCAAAAATAACCCCTAGGTATTTAAAGGCCCGCACTTGCGCTATTGCAACCCCATTTATAAACCACCTATGGTGGCGTTTTGTTCTTCCCGCCACCAAAACCTTTGTCTTGTCGTAGTTTATATATAGCTTTTCCTGATCACAATATTGGGCAAAGTGATGCATCGCCCGTCTCAGCCCCACTTGGGACAGGGAGAGCAACACTGTATCGTCTGCATATAAGAGCAGCGCCAGTTTTCTTGGGCCCAGGTTTGGTGCATGGGAATTCACTTCTTGCATATGGGGAATCAGATTGTTTAAATAAAGGTTGAAAAGAGCTGGCGCAAGAAGACAACCCTGCCTAACCCCCCTCTGAACCCCAATAACTTTAGAAAGGGATCCACTCCTGCCCATACGCACCTGAAGCGTATTATTTGAGTGTAGTTTTATTATCAGGAATAGCAAACGACCATCGATCGAGGAGCTAGCTAATTTAATCCACAATTGCTCCCTATCTATAGAGTCGAAAGCAGCCTTCAGATCCACAAAACAGCAATAAAGCGTTGAGGGCTTTGCTGGCTCGCGAACATATTTGGAGAACAGTAAGTCAAGGACAAAAGCATGGTCCAGTGTAGATTGGCCAGCCCTAAATCCCGCCTGCTCCGGGAAAATAATATCAGACTCATCCATCCAAGATAGAAGTTTGTCCAACAGATATCTTGAGTATAATTTCCCAACTACCGACAAGAGACTAATCGGCCTATAGTTTGCGGGGTCCTCTGGGTTCCCCTTCTTAAATATCGGAACCACAATACTCTGGAGCCAATGCTTAGGAAACTTTCCAGAGATATTAAGAGATGTAAAGAGCGGGGCAAGAACCTCTGCCCACCAGTCTGGGTCCTGTTTTATCAGCTCCGCAGGGATATAATCGATTCCTGGTGCTTTCCCTTCTTTAAGGGCACCAATTAGTTCTCTAACTTCCCCAACCGAAACTGGGGGCCATTCCTGGAATCTACTCTCTGGACGATCTTCCATCAAAGTACTAAGGGGGGATGGCCCAGAGAACAAGGAGAGAAAATGGCGTTCCCATTCTGCCACTGGGGGGGACAACCCTTGGGTTGAGCTACTCCTATCCCACATGTTAGTGATTAGTGACCAAAACTTCCTACCATCTTTGGCCATTACTGCCTGATTCAGCAAAGACCATTGTTTCTCATGGGATTCTCTTTTCTTTTGTTCCAAGAGTTTCTTATATTGTCTCCTTTCATAGTAAGCCATCCTTCTATTTACTATCGTTGGCCTTCGTTTCATCCTTTTGATTGTCCTCTGCAGGGCACCCCTTGCTGCTACACATGAAGCATCAAACCATCCCTGTAGCTTATTAGCAGGAGGAACTGATGGACCTGAGGATAGCCGTAATGCTAGCTCATCCATCAATAGTTCAAAAACTTCCTCCGTACCCTCTTCAGCCCTAAGAATCTGATCACTTAGGGCACTAGCCCTTGGGGATTTTAAATATTCCACACAGTCCCAAAGGACTGTCGGTGTCCATCTCCGCCGAATTCTCACTACCCTCCCCTGCTCCTGGTACACCCTACTCATGGGCAATATAACCTTACCTTTGTTCAGTAAGAAAAAACCCCTAATCCTCAGCTCTAGGGGGAAGTGATCCGATTCAACTGAAGACAATACACTAAACTCTAAATCCCCACACATATAAATTTCCTGCATCATCAAATAATCAATTACACTAACCCCGTTAGGGGAGTAATAGGTAAAATTACCTTCCTGGTCCCCTGGGAGACTCCCGTTCAGAATCGTCAGATCCAGATCTCTAAGGAACTGATGGAAAATCGGGGCCCTAGGGCATATAACTCGATCCTTTGATTGGCGAATATTATTAAAGGGGGGGACAATTATGGAATCTAACCCAAGAATACTCCCATCCGCTGAAGGATTACCCATACGGGTATTCAGATCTCACAGCCTGATCCGCTTTTCACTTCTGGAAGAGCACTTTTAAATGGACCGGCCAACCTAGGGGTGAAGACGGCTGGTGCGGACAGAACTGGTGCTGCCTTCTGCCTAAAGCACCCATTGTAAATCAGTAGAAATTTTCAAGCTTTCCATGGTAAGTTCAAGGGGCATTTCAAGGTTCTCTACTATAGAAGACTATCCCTACAAGGTGATGATATTTGCCAACAAACTGAACTGTGACTTTTCTGGCTCCTTGTAGTCTCTACCTGGAATATTACACATTATTTTCTACCTTATATTTGTTGGATTGTGCAGCAGTCACAAGTAAAAGCCCATTGCAAGCTCAATATGAGGCTTGTCCAGTAGGGGGAGGGTAAGGGGATGAAACAGTTTTTTTCCTCTCCTTGTCTCCTCTCGTCTCTCTCTGTCCTCCATCTTGTTCCATGCAGTCTGTACAGGATGGAAGCATGCCTTCTAAGTTCTTAGTAAAGTTCTGTTTTAAAGAAACTTCTACTGTGTATTATTCAGCAGAAAGCTCTCTCTACAATAATATTTTCAAATCTCTCAATCTTTTTTGTCAGGGTTGCAAAAACATGTTCTGTTAGTTCATTGGATGCCTGTGTGTTTTTTGAGAAATGTACCATGTAAATGACAAATCTTTTTTAAATCTCTCATTTAATGAACTGGAGATCTGGAGATAGAACATTTTATTACACAATGAAGTTTTGGTTTAGCTTTACTTTGCTTTAATACTTCAGTGAAATGGCTAGATATTTCAGAAGTGCATGAGCATCTGCCCATAGGATACTGGGGGAAAAGGTCAAGGCACTATGGGGAGTTTGGAGGCATACAATACTTTTCCCCTAAAGCTGGAAGATTTCTAGTGTTCTAATAATGTATTCTGCAGCATGTGAGCTTCCTAAACAAAAGCCTTTTTACAATTCATTTACAATGCCCTTATTCTCACTACGGGTCAAGGCACTAAATTTCTCAGGAGAGTCTATACCCTCAGGGCATTTCTAATGAGAAGCTGTTACAATCTTCATGCAATACAAGGTAACAATATAAATGACAGTTTTCAAAGACAGATTTTAGTAGATTTTGCAAGGCAGTTGCAAAGCAGTAGGTTTGACAAATACTACTAATTATCATAATATGTATTAATCTACTTTTAAAAAAATAATGTTTAATTAACTGGTATTAAAATAACATGTCTGCCAACATAGATGGCATGCAGTCCCACTTTTTGCAAAATATTCTTAGGGCCCCCACCCCCCGGGGTACGCCAACAGCTGCAATTAGGTTGGAGGCTGGCCAGGTTAGCTGGAGACAATTTACCTGGGAATTAACCTTAAATTTTTGGTTTAGGTTCTTTGGTTCTGTAAGGGCGGGTCTTGTTCCTTTTCTGGCAGAGGATACATTTAAAAATAAATGGTCCATTGCACTGGAAAATTATCTTCACATGTTGGGCTTTTCTTTATCCTTCCTTGCGGACGTAGATCCGTATGTGGGTAGAGCAGTGGTTCGGTCTAGGTTAAGGGATATAGGTCGGCAAAACGAACTTGCTATTGTTAGAAACTCTTTCCACCTGAAGGGATATCTATTGTGGCCCCCTGCCCCGGGGGAAAAGGCCAGCTTTTTGATTTCCCTTACTTCTAACTACGTGAGGTATCTTTTTATGTGTGCTCACCTGAACGCCCTCCCCTCCAAAGTTTTGGAGGGGCGGTTTAAGGGGGTACCCTATGGGAATCGCTTATGTCCTTTTGACCATATAAGTACTGAATCCACACAACATATACTATTATAGTCATCTTTATGACCATCTGAGGGCTCAATACCTCTTACCTTTACTTAAAAAACTTCCAGGTAGATCCAATCTAGACCTCCTTGCATTTCTCTTATCTGTTTATTCCCTGAAAAATTTGTGAATATTGCTAAGTTTTTAGTTTATGCTTTTCATCGACGTCATTTATTTTTAGAGTTTAAACTTTCTATGAGTAATTGACTTTTTATTTGGATCATGGCACATTGGCCTGTTATCCGTTCCCTATGGTCATTGATCTTTATTGTTTATGTTTTGAAGTTTCTTGATGTTGTTTTGATTCCTGTTCTTGAACTCTGTACTGCAATTACTTATGGTCACGCTAATAAACTATTGATTGATGGATTGAAATAACATACCTATCTTAAGAACATAAGGAATGCCATACTGGGTCAGACCAATGGTCCAACTACCTCAGCATCCTGTCTCTGACAGTGGCTAATCATGGTGACTTGGGAGAANCATCAAATAATCAATTACACTAACCCCGTTAGGGGAGTAATAGGTAAAATTACCTTCCTGGTCCCCTGGGAGACTCCCGTTCAGAATCGTCAGATCCAGATCTCTAAGGAACTGATGGAAAATCGGGGCCCTAGGGCATATAACTCGATCCTTTGATTGGCGAATATTATTAAAGGGGGGGACAATTATGGAATCTAACCCAAGAATACTCCCATCCGCTGAAGGATTACCCATACGGGTATTCAGATCTCACAGCCTGATCCGCTTTTCACTTCTGGAAGAGCACTTTTAAATGGACCGGCCAACCTAGGGGTGAAGACGGCTGGTGCGGACAGAACTGGTGCTGCCTTCTGCCTAAAGCACCCATTGTAAATCAGTAGAAATTTTCAAGCTTTCCATGGTAAGTTCAAGGGGCATTTCAAGGTTCTCTACTATAGAAGACTATCCCTACAAGGTGATGATATTTGCCAACAAACTGAACTGTGACTTTTCTGGCTCCTTGTAGTCTCTACCTGGAATATTACACATTATTTTCTACCTTATATTTGTTGGATTGTGCAGCAGTCACAAGTAAAAGCCCATTGCAAGCTCAATATGAGGCTTGTCCAGTAGGGGGAGGGTAAGGGGATGAAACAGTTTTTTTCCTCTCCTTGTCTCCTCTCGTCTCTCTCTGTCCTCCATCTTGTTCCATGCAGTCTGTACAGGATGGAAGCATGCCTTCTAAGTTCTTAGTAAAGTTCTGTTTTAAAGAAACTTCTACTGTGTATTATTCAGCAGAAAGCTCTCTCTACAATAATATTTTCAAATCTCTCAATCTTTTTTGTCAGGGTTGCAAAAACATGTTCTGTTAGTTCATTGGATGCCTGTGTGTTTTTTGAGAAATGTACCATGTAAATGACAAATCTTTTTTAAATCTCTCATTTAATGAACTGGAGATCTGGAGATAGAACATTTTATTACACAATGAAGTTTTGGTTTAGCTTTACTTTGCTTTAATACTTCAGTGAAATGGCTAGATATTTCAGAAGTGCATGAGCATCTGCCCATAGGATACTGGGGGAAAAGGTCAAGGCACTATGGGGAGTTTGGAGGCATACAATACTTTTCCCCTAAAGCTGGAAGATTTCTAGTGTTCTAATAATGTATTCTGCAGCATGTGAGCTTCCTAAACAAAAGCCTTTTTACAATTCATTTACAATGCCCTTATTCTCACTACGGGTCAAGGCACTAAATTTCTCAGGAGAGTCTATACCCTCAGGGCATTTCTAATGAGAAGCTGTTACAATCTTCATGCAATACAAGGTAACAATATAAATGACAGTTTTCAAAGACAGATTTTAGTAGATTTTGCAAGGCAGTTGCAAAGCAGTAGGTTTGACAAATACTACTAATTATCATAATATGTATTAATCTACTTTTAAAAAAATAATGTTTAATTAACTGGTATTAAAATAACATGTCTGCCAACATAGATGGCATGCAGTCCCACTTTTTGCAAAATATTCTTAGGGCCCCCACCCCCCGGGGTACGCCAACAGCTGCAATTAGGTTGGAGGCTGGCCAGGTTAGCTGGAGACAATTTACCTGGGAATTAACCTTAAATTTTTGGTTTAGGTTCTTTGGTTCTGTAAGGGCGGGTCTTGTTCCTTTTCTGGCAGAGGATACATTTAAAAATAAATGGTCCATTGCACTGGAAAATTATCTTCACATGTTGGGCTTTTCTTTATCCTTCCTTGCGGACGTAGATCCGTATGTGGGTAGAGCAGTGGTTCGGTCTAGGTTAAGGGATATAGGTCGGCAAAACGAACTTGCTATTGTTAGAAACTCTTTCCACCTGAAGGGATATCTATTGTGGCCCCCTGCCCCGGGGGAAAAGGCCAGCTTTTTGATTTCCCTTACTTCTAACTACGTGAGGTATCTTTTTATGTGTGCTCACCTGAACGCCCTCCCCTCCAAAGTTTTGGAGGGGCGGTTTAAGGGGGTACCCTATGGGAATCGCTTATGTCCTTTTGACCATATAAGTACTGAATCCACACAACATATACTATTATAGTCATCTTTATGACCATCTGAGGGCTCAATACCTCTTACCTTTACTTAAAAAACTTCCAGGTAGATCCAATCTAGACCTCCTTGCATTTCTCTTATCTGTTTATTCCCTGAAAAATTTGTGAATATTGCTAAGTTTTTAGTTTATGCTTTTCATCGACGTCATTTATTTTTAGAGTTTAAACTTTCTATGAGTAATTGACTTTTTATTTGGATCATGGCACATTGGCCTGTTATCCGTTCCCTATGGTCATTGATCTTTATTGTTTATGTTTTGAAGTTTCTTGATGTTGTTTTGATTCCTGTTCTTGAACTCTGTACTGCAATTACTTATGGTCACGCTAATAAACTATTGATTGATGGATTGAAATAACATACCTATCTTAAGAACATAAGGAATGCCATACTGGGTCAGACCAATGGTCCAACTACCTCAGCATCCTGTCTCTGACAGTGGCTAATCATGGTGACTTGGGAGAATCACCCAACAGGTCACAATGGGGGAGCCATTCCCTGTTTTTTTCCTCCAGCTCCCATCATGTTCCCCGATCCTGTCCAGTTAATAGCTGCTAATGGACCAATCTTCCAGAAACTTGTCCAAACCTCTTCTAAACGCAGCTATAGTAAGGTCCTCCGCCGCCAAAAACAGAGGCAGGGGGAGGTTGCTATGCCCCTCGCTGTGAGATGGATGCAGAGGGAGAGGTGGGCCACAGGTGTTTGGGAAACCCCGTTCTGATTGGCCTGGGAACCTGTGATAGGTTGCCCAGGCATCATGTGCCCAATGTGCGGGCACATGATTGGTCGGCGCGGGGGCATCCCCTCCCCTTTCTTAGGAGGGGGAGGAGGCAGTTTGCCACCCGTGCAGTCTCCTCTCACCAGATGCCTCAGTTGCGCCTGGTTCCCTTAGGAGTCAACACCCACCCACCCATCCCTCTAATACTGTGGGTCTAACCGGTTGCTGTTGGGGGACCAAGAAGGAATTTTGGAGGGCACCTCAATCATTATGAGATACTTGTTTGTTTTGCCTTCTTCACAGTGTTGGAATAGGTTAAATTAGTTTAATTGATAACGATTTGAACCCATTTTGGCAAATTTGGCACAACATTTGATTGGCAGAGATTCTAAAATAGTTTAACTTTAATTTGGCATGTGTTTATTTGTCTTAAGTATAACAGCTACTTGATTGGCAACTATTTGGCTTCCATGAATGTTCGTTTATTGACACTTATTATGTCGCACTCTTGCAGGGGTCCAGTATGGTTAATAGGTGTTATTTAGGGACAGGCAGGGACCGTGTCTAATTCTATGTTATGTACAGCACCAGGTCGCACGACTGGTGCTATATAAATGAATAATAATAATAATGATTTAGGTAATTTTAGGATAGAAGAAAGAGTCATCTCCATAAGAGATGGGGGGGGGGGGGCGATACCTGGTGTTAAGCAGGGCATGGCTAACAACAGGATCGTTCCCCTGGGAGGGTTGTCAAGCAGGTAGTAAGGGCAAGCATGGCCCTCGAATCTTAATGACACCATTACTCCTTACTTGGGCCCAGCCGGGCATTTCCCCTTCGGCCTTGGCCAGGGAGCTGTTCGAAGGGGAAGGTTGCTAAGAATGAATTTGGTGCTAGCATTGGAGGGCATATCCACGCCAGACACCTGGTAAGAGTTTGATAAGTTTCCTTAGATAAAATACTGGACCCATGATTGCTAAATAGTAATCTCACCAACGTTCTTGCTCTGTTTGATTAAAGAGTGCGGCCATTTAATTCCATTTCAAGTCTCCGTGTCTCATTTTGGGGGGTGCGCCAGCAACTGACCCTTACCACAGCCTCTGACAGTAGATTCCACAACCCAATCATATGCTGAGTGAAAAAATATTTTCTTATATTTGTTTTAAACTTGCCACCCATGAGTTTCATGGAGTGTCCCCTAGTTCTAGTACTAGCCGAGAGGGTAAATAACTGCTCCTTGTTTATTAGTTCCACCCCACTCATGATTTTATAGACCTCTATCATATCTCCTCTCAGTCGTCTCTTCTCGAAACTGAAGATCCCCAACCTACCAAGCCTCTCCTCATACGGGAGCCCTTCCATGCCCTTGATTATTTTTGTTGCCCTTCTCTGTATCTTTTCTAGTACAGCTATGTCTTTTTTGAGATGGGGCGACCAGAACTGCACACAATATTTGAGATGTGGTCGCACCATTGATTTGTATAGAGGTATTATGACCTCTTCAGTTTTATTCTCTATCCGCTTCCGAATAATTCCTAACATTCGGTTTGCTTTTTTGACTGCTGCCGCGCACTGCGCTGTGGATTTCATTGTATTCTCCACAACCGGGGGTCAGCCAGGGGCGCCCAACTCGAGATCCCTCAGACATCCCGGGTGGTGATAGTGGGGAGGGCGTTCTCGGTGGCTGCACCAAGGCTGCAGAACTCTCTCCTAATGGAGGCCCATTTATCCCCGGACCTCCCCTGTTTCCGAAGATCGAGTAAGACCTGGTTGTTCCACTGGGCCTTCGGGGACAGGGTGGGGGTAGGAAGAGTGCGGTGGTGTCTTTATTGCCTTGTAGCACTCTGCCTGTTAGTAATTTTTAAACATTTTCATATTTAGTTTTATGTGTTTTATTGTTAGACTTTATATGTTGTTCGTAGGGTAAAAGTGTATTAAAATAAATAAATAAACCACCCCTAGATCCTTTTCCTGAGTGGTAACTCCTAGCTTAGTATCCAGCATCTGTCTCTTATACACATCTAGATGTGTATAAGAGACAGCAGATCATATGCTGAGTGAAAAAATATTTTCTTATATTTGTTTTAAACTTGCCACCCATGAGTTTCATGCAGTGTCCCCTAGCTCTAGTACTAGCCGAGAGGGTAAATAACTGCTCCTTGTTTATTAGTTCCACCCCACTCATGATTTTATAGACCTCTATCATATCTCCTCTCAGTCGTCTCTTCTCGAAACTGAAGACCCCCAACCTACCAAGCCTCCCCTCATACGGGAGCCCTTCCATGCCCTTGATTATTTTTGTTGCCCTTCTCTGTATCTTTTCTAGTACAGCTATGTCTTTTTTGAGATGGGGCGACCAGAACTGCACACAATATTTGAGATGTGGTCGCACCATTGATTTGTATAGAGGTATTATGACCTCTTCAGTTTTATTCTCTATCCGCTTCCGAATAATTCCTAACATTCGGTTTGCTTTTTTGACTGCTGCCGCGCACTGCGCTGTGGATTTCATTGTATTCTCCACAACCGGGGGTCAGCCGGGGGCGCCCAACTCGAGATCCCTCAGACATCCCGGGTGGTGATAGTGGGGAGGGCGTTCTCGGTGGCTGCACCAAGGCTGCAGAACTCTCTCCTAATGGAGGCCCATTTATCCCCGGACCTCCCCTGTTTCCGAAGATCGAGTAAGACCTGGTTGTTCCACTGGGCCTTCGGGGACAGGGTGGGGGTAGGAAGAGTGCGGTGGTGTCTTTATTGCCTTGTAGCACTCTGCCTGTTAGTAATTTTTAAACATTTTCATATTTAGTTTTATGTGTTTTATTGTTAGACTTTATATGTTGTTCGTAGGGTAAAAGTGTATTAAAATAAATAAATAAACCACCCCTAGATCCTTTTCCTGAGTGGTAACTCCTAGCTTAGTATCCAGCATTGTGTACACATAGTTTGGATTAATTTTCCCTACGTGCATTACTTTGCACTTGTCCACATTAAATCTCATTTGCTATTTAGATGCCCAGGCACCCAGTGTCATAAGATCCCATTGCAATTCCTCACAGTCTGCTCGTGTTTTAACTACCTTGAATAACTTGTTTGTTAACATGCCCTGTAATTCTTTCCTTAATGATGGTTTCCACCATTTTGCCCAGCACAGACGTCAAGCTTACTGGTCTGTAGTTTCCAGAATCGCCTCTGGATCCCTTTTTAAATATTGGGGTTACATTTGCCACCCTCCAGTCCTTGGGTAGAGTGGCACATTTTAGTGACAGGTTACAAATTACTAAGGGTAGGTCTACGATTTCATATTTGAGTTCTTTCGGAACTCTGGGGTGAATGCCATCTGGTCCTCGTGACTTGTTACTATTCAATTTGTCAATCTGCCCTAGAACATCCTCCAACGTCACATTGATTTGTAACAGCTCTTCCAATTCCTCATCCACAAAGCAAGGATCCGGCGTGGGTACCTCCCCTAAATCCTCCGCAGTGAAGACTGACACAAAGAACTCATTCAGCTTCTCTGCAATGTCCTTATATCCTCCCTGAGTGCCCCTTTTACTCCCTTGTCATCTAATGGCCCAACTGACTCCCTAGCAGGCTTCTTGTTTCTGATGTATTTGAAAAAGTTTTTGTTGCTTGTTTTTTGCCTCTTTATCAAGCCTCCCTTCAAAATCTCTCTTGGCCTGCCTTATTAGCACTTTACATTTACATTGCCAGTGTTTATGCTGTTTCATATTATTTTCATTGGGACTAGCCTTCCATTTCTTAAAGGATGCCTTTTTGGCTCTAATAGCCTCCTTCACCTCCCCATTTAACCACAGTGGAAGACGTTTGGTCTTCCTGCTTCCTTTTTTAACTTGCGCGGTGCATTTAATCTTAGCCTCTTTTCTTTGTAACAAAACCGTTGGCCAGAATTTCCAAGCTATGCATACAGAGCTCTTCTGCTGACAGCCTGATGTCAAAACAGACAAATACTAACTATTAACATCATCCAGGAGAACAAGGAAGAACTAGGACCAGTAAAAAAAGAAACAAACAAAAAACATTCCTAAAGAGAAGAACTCTAGGAACATCCAATTTAGGAGAAAGCTTGGGCTGAAATTTATGTTTTTGGTTTTGTCACAGGGAAAAATATAGGTCCACCACTCTCCGTGTTAAACTGATTTTGGTGAGTTTTCCATGGGTGATGTATTTTTTTCCTATTTAAACGTACACACATATTTCAAACCAATCCAGTCTTTCTCTGGTTAACACCCTGCAACATGAGAAGCCAGTATTAAGAAAATGCTACAAGTGCAAATGTAGAGCTTGTAAAATGGTCTGAATGTTAACACGGTATTAGAATTATTAATTCTTGGAATGAATATATTCCCAGTCTCCAGAGGGTCTCTCTGCATGTGAGTTTTGCTGCATATATCCTATTACTTCCCACCATAAAACCATCAGGAATTAGTAAAAGTTATTAGTAAAACTTAGATGCTATCGCTTGAAGAAGTCCAAGGCTCAGAAGGTTAAAAGTGTTTCATTGCAATAAAATGTGCAGTGACCTCATAAATATTAATAAATTCTTTGAACTGGAAAAGGCCAGTTATTCTAGTTTCATTCTAACATTGCACTGCTAGATTAATGAAATAAAAACAAATCCTTACAAATATTCACCTCCTAGGAAACTGATATAAAATATAACAGTTTGTACGTCATATTTGCATGCTTCAGAAGTTTATGAAGCGTCTGGAGAACCCATTTATACATTCCAAGTTGATTCACTTCATTAGCCAAAGATGACTTTTTTGGTAAACAATATATAGGGGCTGAAAGAATCACCTGGATGAAAAAACTGTTAGTTTGGAGAATGTTCACTAAATACTCAGCATGTCCTGGTATTACCCAGCTCAGCATGAACAGTGATAAATGTATATAATGGGCCAAGCAAAGCAAGATTTTACTCCATACCCCACAACAATCCCGATTCAGTCAGGGCAGACTTGGTTGGGATGCCACCATGGCTGCAGGGGATCAAATTCCTACAGAGGCAATTTTTACATGGATGTCTTCCCCCTGCTCGTTGTTCGGGTGGGTGTGTGGCTGGGGGGGGCGTCTATGTAAATGGCCGGTGGTGTGGGTGGATGGGTGTCTGCTCGGTGTTTGTGTGAACACCGAGTGGGATGGGTGTGTGTGTGCTCGCATGCAACACCCACCTTTACCCATCACCCACCCACCTCCACCCATAGAGCCCTCTGGAAAGCCAGAGGAGGCACCGTGGTTGGAGGGGTGTGTGTGTCTGTGTAAAAAGACACACACCCAACTCCACCCACCGCACCAAAACACTCATCCCCCCACCCACCCCTGTCAGTGTAAAAAGGACCTTTGAGAGGTATTTAAGCCCGAAGCATTTCCTTCCTGGTTGGTTCCAAGGAAAAACACTTGATCAGTGGACACACAAAAAGGAATAGAATTGAATACTAATTGGAAATAATGGGTATGTGCAAAAGGCAACAAGTTTTAATGGGCTGTAAAAAAATGCAAAGGAACTGCATCTCAAACAAAATCAAACAGGTCTACAGAGAGAGACCCAGAAAGATATGGAGAAGTTGGAGAGAATATAGAGAAAAGTAACCAAGATGATAAAGGATTGGAAACACAAGTCATGTGAGGAGAGGGTGAAGGAGCTGTGTACATTTAGACTGGAGAAAAGAAAACGTAATTTTAATTAATTATTTATTTAAATGTATATGCCACCCTTGCCAAAGGTTCTCCCGTGTCCTGGAGGGGAAGACAAGAGGCCACAGGCAGAAGCAGAAACAAGGCAGATTTGGATTAAACTTCAGGGGAAATTTCTGGACCGTAAGGACAGTTTGACAATGGGGTTACCTACAGAAGTTATGGATTCTCCATCAATGAAGGTTTTTAAGAAGAGGCTGAATGAGCATATATCTAGATGGTTTCGGTAGGGCAGATCTTGCACTATGCAGGGGGCAGGACTTGATGACCCTCAGGTCCCATCTAGTTCTGTGACTGTATGATTCTATACGAGAAAAGGGAAGCGTAAGGAAAGAGAAACAGATATAAACTGCATTCTATGGAAAAACATTGAAGGGATCAAGGGGAATAGGTGGAATGACAAGTGACTGGGCAGAATGACATGGAGATGTCCATGAGGAGTGGGTGGAATAATGAGAAGACAGTGGGGAGATAGAGCAATGACAACCAGAGAGCAAGAGGGAATGGACAGTGTTTAATTTGTAAAAACAAAAATTAAAAAATGAATAGCCGAGGCTCAAGCCTGCCCTAGAAACCACATTCCCTTTCTCAGAACTTGATGCAGTCTTGAATCCAGGACTTTCCTTTGCTCAACTCTACTACCAGAGCTACTCGAGCAACTTGTCAGCCGTCCTTTGTTAATTCAGTCATAGAAACTAGTTTGGCATAATCTATGTATATAAAATTCTGATGTCTATCTGTTGCTTTGTCAGTTGGTCCGGCCTAAGACTTATTATTATAAGTTGTAGAGGGTCTGTTAAGGTCTTAAATGGAGGACTGTCAAACCCTTTGCTGTCTGAAGGTTACAGGGTCTGGATCGATGGCTTGGGCCAAAGTTACGGCCACCCAATGTCGGCCTACAGATAAAGCAAAGGGGGCAGTAGTACAGCACCTGCTTTATCACTGTTGCTGATGTCACAAGATGTTTCAGGATGTTCTGACCATAGTCAGGTTAAAGCAAAGGGAACAAACAGCTGTTGCTGCTGGTGTACAGCTATTGCTGTCCACCAAGAAAATGAGGAGGTAGGCATAGATCCCCAACTGGGAGGAGAGAAAGGGATGCTAGATGCAAGAGAGAGGATTTAATTAATTTAATTTAATACAAAACTTAATACCCCACCCCACCCCACCTGCCACACAGCTTGGGGCGGCTAACAACACAATAAAATACAAACATAATAAGCATAAAAACCATACAAAATACAAACAACAACAATATAAAACAAGCAAAAACCGTTATCCCCGAGGAGTTGGTGTGTGGGTTTGGGGTAGGGATGCGAAGAGGGGTTGGATTTGGGGAATGGGGAGGTGGTATTAGGTGGATTTTGTAGGGGACTGTGGGTTTTTGGGGGGGTTGTTTGTATTTTAATGTTTCTATCTTTTATATGTTTTTATATGTTATGTTTATATTTTGTTTTGTAAGCCGCCCGAGCCTTTTTGTGGGGAGGGTGGGATAAAAATGTGAATAAATAAGTAAATAAATATGGAGTAGTGCTTTGAGGGTGGCATTAATTTAACATGAGGGCATGGCTTCGCAGTGGTAGGTGGCATAGCCCATGTTTCTCTTTATGCACTTGGAATGTTGGGATATTCTTTTGTCAACAATATTTCTCTGCTTGCCAAAATGATTATTCAGTTTCTGATCTCTCAAATCTTTGTCTGAAAAGGAAACCTGTACAATATCTTTAAAAAACAGGCCTGGAAAGTAAAACTCATAACAGTATTGAAAGGGACGCATGTCCACATTCACTGCATTTCCCCCCTTGCTACTTCCTGGACACCCAAAACAGTGGATTCAGTATTAATTTGGACTTCATAAGCTGCTACACAAATGTGTAAGTATCACTTGCTGTGTTCTCTCTTTGTTGTAAATGCTTTGTTAATTGCTGCTCCCCTATATTTATATTGTTCATCTTCTAATTCTTGGTTTCCCAACTATTTCTGGGGCTCTTCCCCCAACCCCCGCCCCTGCATTTGACTCTCCCTAGAAATTGTTTTCACCCTACATACTTCTCCTATGTCCCCTACTTTGTTTTAAAATACTAATGACAACTCCACCTATAACCTTCCCCTACAGTCACATCTCTAATACGGATAGTTTTTCACAGGCTATATTTATATTTGCATGTAGTTTTTATTTGAAATGCCAGCACCCTCCCTCGTATTGTTTTTATCTATATATATGGGTAAAAACAGACTTGACCTTGGCCTGCTGTGACCCGCTTTGACTTGCTGTATCTTGGGACCACCTGCACATGTGTGCAGGTGCCACCAGATGTCGACCCAGGACTGCCCTGGGCTGTGTTGTGGCTAGCCCGGGCTGTGACTACAGCAAATCTCCAAAGTCACAGACCAAGCTAAGGCCCATCTGAGTGGGACAAAGTGCGGACAGTGGGTGAGTATGTCTGTTGAGCCCTGGCATACCCAGCTTGGGCTGAGGGCTGCCATGGCAGAGCCTCATTCATTGGTTGCCATGGCTGCCCGTCATGGCAGGAAGTGAGTTGGCCCACTGGGGGGGGGGGNGGGGGGGGGGGGGGGACCAGCCTCCTGCATGTTTGTTGTGCTCCTGGTCCTACCACGCAGCTGGTGGGATAGCTCCCTGGCTGTGGCACGTCAGTTCGGTGTCCCAACCTGACCCGGGCCGTGTTGCCCACAATTTTCTACCCTGGGGTAGCCCTGGGAGTGGTCTTGGTGGCCTCACATTTGTTTTTACCGTATATGTAGGGTGTAGGGGTCCTTAAAATAAGAACACATCCCTCAGGTAGGCATAACATTAGGTACCATACCCAGTGCCCGTGCAAATGGACATTGGGGCAGACACTTGGGTTAGCTGGGTGAGGGATCTGTGTCTGTTTGTCTGTCTTGCATTGCTCAGTCTTTTGTTTGGACTTGTTACCAGCCGATGAAGGCTACTGTATAGACCAAAAGCTTGCAAGCCTGCATGCGCGCACCAACACAAGTTGGTTCAATTAAAGATATCATCTGAACTACTTCATCTCCATCTATATCTTTAACATCTCAGATTGAAAGCCCAAGGGCAGGGACCGTGTCTGTTCAATTACTTTGTAAAGCACCAGGTACATTGCTGGTGCTATATAAATGCTTGCTAATAATAACAACAACAACAACAACAACAACTTTGGAAAACCATGTCTAGTCAAATCCAAAATGCAAGGGAATGTTCTAGGTATTCATGGATATGATTTTAGTGAATATCTGAAAACCAGAATGGAATTTTAAAAGCAGCAATGCCAAATTTACAGAAAGGAGAGGAGAGAGATTTAGGTTTGTATTTGAGACGAGAGCTGTTAGCAGTGAAGGTTGGGCACATAAATTGCAGTTGGTGATTTGGTGGGAAACCGGGTTAAGCTTTTGGGGTGAGCAGCAACTGAGAATGGGTAAACAGGTTGGACAGCATATAAACACAGCTTGAAGTCAATTCCCTTTGACTTGAGCTCTGATTATTCATAAATTGTGAATGCAGCCAATTTTAGCAACAAAGTCTGTAATCCTCTAGTAACACTTATGTACTTGGACTTTCAAGTTAAGATAGTGTTACAAAGCAGCATTAAGGATCAAATGTTCAAAACCATACATGCAGTAGATAACACAGACCAATAGTTCCCAAAGCTTTTCTAAATGACTCATTGTGATGCTGAACTATAATTCCATGATGTGAGACAATAACAAAAACAAGAAAAGTATATCATTTATTAATTGGAATTACGACCTCATCTGCAGATTGCAAGACACAGTTTGTGAACCTTTGCAATAGACACCCATTTATCACATTTTAACAGAGGAGACAAAGTAGTTCAAATATCTTTTATTGGACCAACTTGTTGTCCAATAAAGTTTGTTCCATAAAATATATTATTTGAACTACTGTGTCTCCATCTCTTACGTTTGGGACCAACACGGCAACCACACACTCACATTTTAATTCACATGAATGCAGAAAATGCAGTGCAGCCGTAATATGATCATGGCTGCCTAAACCAGTAAGCAGACATGCTGCTGAATTCTGAACAAACTGCAAGTGATGGATAAGCACTGCAGGCAGCCTGTAGAAGAGGGAATTATGAAAGTCAAGCCTCGTAGTCACCAGGGCATGGGTCACTGTGGCTTCGACCATGTGCAGCCTCTCCTCGTCTCTCTTCACTGGCTCCCCCTTCCTGAACGTATCCTGTTTAAACACCTGGTACTCACATTCAAAACACTCCACGACCAAGCTCCCCCTTACCTCTCGGACCTAATCTCCCTACGCATTCCTGCATGTGCCCTCCGCTCTTCCTATGTTCCCTCACTCACTCTCCCTTGTTTCTCCTGCTCATCTAACCGCCTTCGACCCTTCTCCCTCGCTGCCCCCCATGCCTGGAACTCCCTCCTTACCCACATCCGCCTTGCCCCCTCCCTCCGCTCCTTCAAATCCCCCCTCAAGACCCACTTTTTCCTCGCCACCTTTCCCGATGCCTGCTAGTCGTTTCCATATACCTACTGTCTGCCCTCCTCTGCAGACCGCTGCAACCAACCTGATTGTAACCAAGTCAAGCACACGCACCTGAGACTTCGCATCCGCTTGAATGTTTGTTGGTCTTCTCCCCTGTCTCTCCCACTGTCCCCTATCCCTGTCTCCCCCTCCTTGTCTTTTAGATTGTAAGCCACAGGCAGGGACCGCGTCTATTTCTATGTTCTGTATAGCACCAGGTCACACTACTGGCGCTATATAAATATTTATAATAAATAAAATAATAATAATAATAATAATAATAATAATAATAATAATAATGTCAGTTTGGGATAAATAAGGGCATAAATTATGCAAGTTGCGTAGTTGAAAAAAACATTTCAGAACCATGTCAGATGTTTGCCCTGCATAGATCCCGGCCGTGGTGGCAGCTAACTAGGGCTGTGACTTGGGAAAGTCTCCAACTCACAGCCTGCACTAGCTGCCACCATGGCTGGGATCTCACTGCCTGACTGTGAGTAATGTGAACTATCATGTTTGAAAGCCCATTTTACTGGACCCGGTCCACAGTCCCCACTTGTTCTGGGTGCCATGGTGGCTGTAATTGGGCGCCATGGCTACCCATCAGGTGGTGCCGCTGAGCACACTGTGGGGGCAGATGCACACTCAGGCATCCCCCCACCCTCCATGGCAGCCTAGCCCCCATCTCGTTAGTTTGGGGTCTCGGCAGCAGCCCTTCTCTGGACTGGGTAAGTCCGTGGTGGCACCTGAGTGCTGTCATGTATGAAAATACCCAGCATGACACACATTGCTTCCTTTGATGAAACATGGTGTAGGTTTGCAAATGGTGTTTTACTATCCCTAGACAGCTGTAATTCAGTCAGGGCTGAAGGGATCCTTTATTTTTATTTGTTAAGGGTGCTTAATAAATAGCACTAGGGTGCTAGCTTCTGGTGGGATTGCACTAGTGTTAGCAGTTAACATGGGAGTAAGTCTTTTTGAAGTGAATGGGAACTGTACCTGTGTTAACAGCTTTAATCAATTCTATCCCACAGGAAGATCATGCAGTTTGGAAAGAGATTTGTCTGTCTGGATGAAAAATGCTATAGCAATGTGGTAGTGGCAGAGAAGAGAAGGGCAAATTCCTCATGGCTGTATGCCCATTAGTTCCAATATGTTGACACCAAGGGCTAATTTCTCCCAGAATTGGCCTTACTAATGCTCTCTCTAGGAATGTGCGCAATGTCTCTGCAACACTTGTAATTAAGGTTGCCGCTTCTTGCAGTTGACCCTGAGACTCCCATTTTGGTCTATGAGAGTCTCGGGGGGCAAGCTTACTTGTACCTCATACTTATTAGTCTTGACTAGGGCTGAAGCAGCAGCAGCTGTTACTGCACCGTCATTCCATTCCGAGAACTCGGCACTTAATGTGTCTTGCCGTCGACTTCCCCTTGATATTTCCATGATTCCGCATTACCTGCTGCCAGCATCTGCAGATGCGGCATGTCTGCAGTTTGCAGACACCTTATTTTAAGGTGCCCGTGCCCTACCCTAGAAGGGGGCTGGCAGAGATCAGGGACAGCCCCAGGCATATGCGGCATCTGCGGGAGCCAGGAGCCCTGCTCCCGAGTCCCGGAGGAGTCTCTCTTGCACCACCGGCACTGCCTTTTTAAACAGCTCAGTTGTAGCCCCGCAGCACTGCTACATGGGTGGGGGAAGAGTCCCCCCCCCATCCCCTCCTTTGCAGCGAATGTTGCTGCCTTGTAAACAAAGTTCTTCTTCAAGGGGCTCCTTCCAGTCTCACAAATGGGAGAGTACCAAGTCTAGAAAGAGGCGGTGGGGGAATTTTCTAACAAAATGACACTCCATGCAGGTTGGATCTACAGCCTGGGAGGGGGGGATCAGGCAGGGGGCAGCCTGCTCGGGGGGGGGGTCCATTCAACTCGCTCACTGCTGCTGGGGCCAGGGATCCCTGGACTCTAAGCAGGACAGAGACTAGTGCACAAGGAGGTACAACAAACAGGGCAGCACCCAGAGTTGAGCTTTGAGGGAGGGATCTTTGTTATCCTTCCTTGCGCACTAGTCACTGTCTCTGTCCCACTTAGAATGCAGGGATTCCCCAGCAGCAGTGAGCTAGCGCCTGGCTCCTGATGCTGATCCAGGGGATGGAGGGGGAGGGGGGAGTCCCTGCTCACATTTTAATTCACATGAATACAGAAAATGCAGTGCAGCCGTAATATGATCACGGCTGCCTAAACCAGTAAGCAGTCATGCTGCTGCATTCTGAACAAGCTGCAAGTGATGGATAAGCACTGCAGGCAGCCTGTAGAAGAGGGAATTATGAAAGTCAAGCCTTGTAGTCACCAGGGCATGGGTCACTGTGGCTTCGACCATGTGCAGCCTCTCCTCTTCTCTCTTCACTGGCTCCCCCTTCCTGAACGTATCCTGTTTAAACTCCTGGGACTCACATTCAAAACACTCCACGACCAAGCTCCCCTTTACCTCTCGGATCTAATCTCCCTACGCACTCCTGCACGCGCTCTCCGCTCCTCCTATGTTCCCTCCCTCACTCTCCCTCATTTCTCCTGCTCATCTAACTGCCTTCGACCCTTCTCCCTTGCTGCCCCCCATGCCTGGAACTCCCTCCTTACCCACATCCGCCTTGCCCCCTCCCTCTGCTCTCTCCGAATTCTCTTGTGCGTTAGGGTGCCAAGGACAAATTCTTCCCCTTTGCTGGGATGGCTCTCTGCCTCATTGTAGCAGCTCTGCACCCCCATTTCTCTCTATGGGACGATCACAAGGGGAAGAGGGAGGATCTGTCCATCCTTCTAACAGACAGAGCACTGAACAACCAACCCTCCCCCAGCTGAATGGACCCCCCAGAGCAAGCTGCCCCCTGACCCCCTCCTAGGCTGTAGATCCAATCTGCATGGAGTGTCATTTTGTTAGAAAATTCCCCCACCGCCTCTTTCTAGGCTTGGTACGCTCCCATTTGTGAGAATAGGAGGAGCTACTCGAAGGTGAACAGAAGGTTGCTGCCTTGTAAACAAGGTTCTTTGAGATGGCTCCAAACATTCTCACAAGCAGCCAACCTTCCGACCCTGCATGGAATTTTCTTCCTAATTGCTTAGGGTTGGAAGGAACTGTGTTGGGTTTAGGTACCTTATATAGGGTGGGGGCATGTGAACGTCACGTGTTGTTTTTTTAAGCTAGTGAGCTTGGTATATACCGGTAAGAGAAGGGTGCACAAGTGAGAATGGAAGGAGCCCCTCAAAGAAGAACTTTGTTTACAAGGCAGCAACTTCCCCCATGTCACGGTGGTTATGCCCCTGGCTGCAATGCTGTGAGAATCACAAAGCTGCCATGCTTAAGGGAAAGGGGAAACTGTGGCAAACCTGCCACTTCCGCGTGAAAGCTACAGTGGCAAAAATACTGCAGCAGCAACTGCGGAAAGCCGCGAGTGCAAGGTGTGAAAATCATTCCCTTCCTAACCATGCTGCTTGGTGCGGAAGAACACTTTCTGCCGGTAAATGCTGCCACAGTGGTACAGCATTTCAGCCCTAGTCTTGACAGGAAGAGCTTGTTACCACAAGCACTTTGGGGGAGGTAACTACCTCCTAACATACTTCCTCTTTGTTCCCACAAGCAGGGAGGTTAAAGTGATGATAAAAGGGAAGTACTTACCTCTGCAAAGAAGTGGGGTTAAAATGGAGAGGGAGGCTCCATATCATATGCACTGGAGGGGGTTAAGTATCTAGTCTCCGCCTATTCTATTCCTCAGCATTTCTACCCCCTTCTACTGTGGTGTGGATGGTATCTCAGCCTCAACGATTCCTTATTATTCCACCTGCTGCTGGAAGTTCCAGGGAAAAGGGAAGAGCCATTTAATCCTTGCTTCCCCCTGTTTGTGTCAACATAAGCAGAGTAATTCTTCTGGAACTCTTGCTTGTGAGAACAAGCTGCAAGTGAAAAACAGTGTAGCCTATTGGTGATAACAGGGCTCAAATCTTGTCTTAGTCATATGCTCATTGGGAGACCTACAGCAAGCCACTATCTCTTCACCTCAATTTCTCATCTGTAGAATGGGAATAAGGATTGTTGTTAGAGTGAACTAGATAAGGATCGTAAAGAACTCTCAACACTGAAAATTCTAAACAAATGGTAAATAATAAAGTGACGATATACCTCAAATTCTTAGCTTAGAGTCCCATGTGACAACTCAAACAGTGATTTTCCACTTGCAGCATGACTGATTTTTGCAATCCACACTGGCTATTGCTTAGATAGCTACTTCAGCCTTAGTGAAATAAACCCTGCAGTTGTAGCTTATAGTGAAATGTTTTCTGATATATATATGAACACCCAGAATGAAGAGAATACTGAAATTATCAATGTAAGGTGCAAGATAAGAGATATCATAGCTGGAAAGACTATGTGTAGAGCATGGTGCAAAATCAAAGTCACTAAAACTCTTTAGGCGGTCATTTGTGGTGGCCTAATTAATAAAATTACATGAGGCTCCTCCATTTCAAATGGCTCAGTCACTAAGCTGTGACAAGGACAAACAAATGCATGGGGACTGTCAGCAACAAATTGTGTAAAGAAGGACAGGACACAGATTTAAAACCTCATTTTAGACATTTCTGTTGTCGATTACCTCACCAATTGCTTGCCTGGCATCAAAATGCAGATTTCTATCTTTGCACCATGGGGGATCTGATCTGGACTGACCACCTACAGATATTCCATTTGCTCCTAGGTCAGGCTAATGATTTGCATGTAGTTTTCACTGAGATTTTCCTTATTTTAAAGGAAAGTGCAAGACTTCCTCCTATACATATTGGGCCCCTGCATATAGGAAGATCTCTTCTGTGTCTGCAATAACTGGTACCACAGTTCTTCTGAAAGGCAAAGGCTATTATTGCTCTTCAAGTGTTGTTATAGAACCAGAACTTTGCTAGGGACTTTCCAGTGGCACACTCGAAAACAAGAACATGCCCCCAAATGGATTACAAACTAAAGTCCAAACTAAAGTCCAAATTGTCAAAATCCTCCTCAGTGGGTAAAAAGTAGCTCGGGACACACCTGCACATGTGTGCAGGTGCTTCCAGATGTTGGCCCGGGATTGCCCCAGGCTGTGTTGCTGGCTAGCCCGGGGCTGTGACCTCAGCAAATCTCTGAGGTCACAGTCTGGGCTAAGGTGTTGGAATTTTATTAGTGATCAAAAAACCCAAAAAAACCCAAAACAGCTTGAATTCTCAATAGCAACAGCTTAGAAGTAATCAACACCTTGGAGATTGTTTCTAGATTAAAATAATCTACTTTATTGAGAAGTACATTGTGATAGGAAAGGCCTATCCCTAGGTCTTACTAGCTAGCTGCCACCAGCATGGTGGCCGGTCATGTTGAAGGTCAGAGAGAGAAGTTAGGAATGGCGAAAGGTCAGGAAGAAGGAGGAAGTCCAGTAGGAGCTTCCTGGGCACATCCCACCTGGGAGGGGGCTTAGAAGCAGAGATCAGGAAAGGTTAAAGTGACACTCACTCTAATTCACTATCTCTACTCCCAATTCCCCTAGTGGTCATCAGGGTTTGTTAGTGCAAAAGGGCGATGCCATCTGGAGCTGTTTCTCAAACACCCCTTCTCATCGCCTGTCACACCGGCTCACGACTCCCATTTGCTCATGTAGCATCTGGAGTCGATCCCTTGGTAGTGGCTTGGTCAGTCCATTTGCCACTATTTCTTCAGTTGGGCAATACCTCAATTCAATTAGCCCTCCTTCCTGTGCCTCTTGAACATAGTGGTACTTTATGTCAATGTGCTTCATTTGAGACTTGGCCTTTTCCATTTGTGAGAGCTTAATGCAACTCTGGTTGTCCTCAAACATCGTGGTAGGCTTTGGCTCTTCAATTCCAAAGTCCAACAGCAGCTTGTATATCCACACAACTTCCCTGAATACTTCACTAGCTGATATGTATTCTGCTTCTGTTGATGAGAGTGCAACAAGTGACCGCTTCCTGCTAGTCCAACTTATGGCTCCATCTCCATAGAGAAACAGGTGTCCACTGGTGGACTTGCAATCAGCTATGTCTTCATTCTAATCTGTTTCCATGTATCCCACCAGTCTAGGGTTGCTGCTTACTGGAATCTTCAATGCGTAGTGCGCGGGACCCTTCAGGTATCTTCCCAGTCTCTTGACTGCAGTCCAGTCATTCTTGGTTGGGGCACTTACTTTCCTGCTTAAGAGTCCCACCGCTGTGGCAATATCTGGCCTTGTCACTGTGGCTATGTACAAAAGCTTGCCTATTGCTTTTTTGTACTGGTTGTTGGCTGGTAGGGGCTCATCATCTTCCCTTTGTTTCAGGAA
>QEPC01015764.1:1063228-1118844 GCA_003113815.1 Sphenodon punctatus | reverse complement strand
TGTTTGACTTTGAAGACCCATTTGCAACCTACAGGTTTTCTTCCAGCAGGTAGTTCCATAAGTGTCCAAGTTTTGTTCTTGTGTAAAGATTCAATCTCTTCCTTTGCTGCTTTCCTCCATTTTTCAGCTTCATGAGTTGGCATCCTTTCAACAACTTTCCATGTGCTGGGTTCTTGCAGCTCTACAAGGTAGGAGTATCTCAAGTGTGGAACTCCTTTGTTGGACCTCTGTGAGCGCCTGGGTTCTGGCTCAGCTTCTGTGACCCCTTCTGAATCTGCTTCTGGTTCTGGTTCACAGATTGGCATTTGGTTCCTGAAGGTCTGCTCACTTGGTTCCTCTTTCATCTGGATCCTTGACTCCAGGTCTGGTAATTCACCTTTGGTTGGCTTTTGTCTTTCATCAAAGTACACAACATTGCAAATTTCAATATTACCAGTTTCAACATCAAGAATTCTGTATCCTTTTCCTCCACACAAAACTCCTTTCTTGCTTCTGCAATTCAACTTGTTTCTTTTTTCCTTTGGTACATATGCATACACATCACATCACATCCAAATACTCTGATGTGGTTTAGGCTAGGCTTGTGTCCAAACCACAGTTCAAATGGAGTTTTCTCTTTGGCATTACTTGGCAATCTGTTCTGCAGATAGCTGGCAGTTATTACTGCTTCTCCCCAGAATTTGCTTGGCAAAACCGCATCTTGCAACATGCATCTGACCATCTCCAGTAGGGATCTATTTTTCCTTTCTGCAACACCATTCTGCTCAGGAGACTATGGGACTATAGTCTCATGTTCAATTCCCTGTTCTCTCAGAAAAGCTTTCATTTCACTTGATATGTATTCACCTCCATTGTCTGACCTTAGTCTCTGAGGCTTTCTTCCAAACTTGTTGCTGACCAATGCAACATATTCTTTAAACTTCTCAGATACTTGGCTTTTCTCTCTCAAGGTGTAAACGTAGGAAAATCTTGAGAAATCATCAATAAAAGAAACTATGTAAAGATTTCCTCCAATACTCCTTTCCAGAGGACCTGATACATCGCTGTGGATCAATGCTAGAGGGCGCTGAGACTCTTTCTTCTCTAGCTTGTGAAAAGTTGGCTTCACCCCTTTCGCAATAACACAACATTCACATCTTCCTGTATTCTCTTTACACGGTTGTCCCTTGAAGTCTTTAATTAATTCCCCCTTCTCAAGCTGGCGAATTACATTACTATCTCGATGATCCAATCTTCTATGCCAACATAAATCACATGATTTGTGGGTGCAGCTACTTGCTAAACTTGCATGCTCATTCACATAATTCACTTCAAATAGTCCACTGTCTCTTAGAGTTCCAGACATAATTAAGTCACCTTCTTTTGTGACATAGCAATGATCATCGATGAATTCAAACTTGCATCCTTTCTTAACTCCATACTTCACAGAGATTAAGTTGTTCTTTAATGAAGGCACATACAAAGTATCTTGTATTATAACTTGCACAATCTCTCCATCAGGGAGTTTGCAAAAGATTTTAGCTGTTTGTCAGCACGCGCCCTCCCCGCGTCGGCGCGCACCCTCCCCAGGCCGAGCACCCCAGAACGACGGGCCCGCTGACACGAAGCCGGGCCCACCTCGGGGACTCGGCAGGGGACGCAGGTGCGGCGCTGGATGGGTGAAGGGGTGGGGCCTCGTAGCAGGGGAGCGTGCCTCTGACCACGCCCCCTGCGTTTCCAAAGCAGCATCAGCTGAGGCAGCGGGGTGGTTGGGCCCCGCCCGGGGAACTAGAGGCAGCAAACAAGGGAAACTATAAAAGGTACCGGCGGGGCCTGACTCCCCTGCCGGTAATCATTCTTGAGAAGCTGGCCCCCTCTTGCCTTGGAGTTTCTGTGTCTGAGTTGAGAAGTGTGATAAGCACATGGTCCCTGTGTCCCCCTTCCTGAGTGAGTGAGTATACGGGGGTCTAGTGTCTTGGTGTTTCCTGGTTACGTGTATTCAGGGTGAGATTTAGTGTGGATACCTGTTTCCTTGCTGTCCTGTTCCCTTCCAGCCTCCCTCTCCCCCTGCCTTCCTACCACCTTGATATAAGGGAGAAAGCCCGTCCCCCTGCACCTCCCATTCCCTTATCCCTATTCCCTTTACTCCCTCCCCTTCCCCCAGGAACTATCCCCCTCCCCCTTTTTTCCCCTTCACAGAAACTGCACGGTGTCCTGGGCCCTGTGTATTCCCCTGAGTGGGTGGTTTCCTTTTGTGTTTGTACGTCTTGTCTCTCCGAGGCAGACAGCTACTGCTCGCCTAGTCCCTATGATGAAAAGGGTTGCCTTCTAGTTCTGAGGGAAAGCCCACCCTACACCCTGAGGGACCCTAGCCTTACCGAGCTAGGTTTTGGTGGTAAGCGTAGTTGTCTCTGGTTGTCAGTGTGTTGTCTTGTTTCTGTATTTTGTAGTATAGTCTCCTGGGGTCCTGCCTGTCCCCTTGCCTATCCTTCCCCCTACGTCCGTGACACTGTTCCTTTGCCTTGTGAAAACACTTCCCTTCCATCTGCTAAGGAAATAGGAACTGAGTAGCCTATTTCAACTTCTGAGAATAATTCTACATTAAGGCCTGCCAAACTAAGTCACAGGAGGCTAACACATCTGTTGTACCCAAGCATACCCTGTCCAGGGGCTGGCATGGCTGAGCCTCATTGGCCACCATGGCTGTCTGTCATGGCAGGGGGTCAGGTGCTGGGAGCGCTGCACAGGTGTGGCTGACTACCCACACGTTTGTTGTGTTCCCAGTCCTGCACAGGCTGTGGGGCTAGTGGGACAACTCCCCAGCACATCAGTGGGCACATCAGTTTGGTAACCTGATTTTCCACCTTGGGGCAAGTTGGCTGCACATTTGTTTTTACCAGTGTGAAGAAGGGGAATCACGATCTGGCCTTTAAAATTGGAGTATGTACAGACTACACTAAACAGTGGGCATTACAGTTCTGGATTTTTCAATCTTCTGGGTTTACAAATCCACAAGTAAGTTCTGAATGCATTGTTCACACACACACTGCCCCGACACACACACACAGGCAGTTCCTGGATGCATTCTTTACACAAACACTGCCCTGAGGCAGTCTAAAGTAGCTGCAGCTGTAGATGTGACAGGCTGCCATGGAAACCAATTGACCACAGCTGCCTGGAGCAAAGCAGTTTACAGCAGGAGAACGTTTTAAACACAAAAGTTCTGCTGGGAGAAGTTCTATGCAGAAGTTCAAAGAGCCAGATGTTTAAGATCTGGGTGAGTGATTTAGACAAACAGAAAGTTCAGGATCTAACAGGAAACATGCAGGAGAAATGTTTATGTAAAGACACCCATTGTATCACCCATCCTTGTTGAAATACAAGCTGCTTTTACAAGGAAAATCTGGTGAGGTTTCTGTGGAAAATGAAGAGTTACAGTCCCCATCCATGAGCACCATTTGCTCTCATAAAGATTACTACGCTCAGGAAAAAATTATTGGTATTTTTATTGATGAACCCTTCAAATGCTTAGGAAATAGGACAAGAAAATCCACTCGGTTTAGCTGGTGTCACATAGGCTGCTCACACTTGTACTTTTGCCAATAGCTTGTGATGCAAGAATTCTTTTCTTGTTAAATTGCTGTTTTATTGAAATTCCGAACATAAATATATTCTTACAGCTAAAGTAAAATTAGCTTTTTGCATTCATTGTCAGGACTGAGCAGTGGAGGCAACTGTGAGGTTAGGACATTTTGATGAAAAGCCATGACACGTGACTAGCCCACAGCAAAATACTCGAGGGACTGCAGAAAAGATGACAGGGGGATCTCCTTGTGTGATTTTCTCCCAACTCATTCCACAATGGGAGAGTATTTTGCTCCCCCATTTCCAAGCCTCTCTCCATCTATAGTTATGTTCCAAAGACAAATGGAGCCTCTAGGGGCCATTTTTCACTTCAACTGACTCTAGAGCTCCTTGCCTTCTGGCAAATCAGGGTCATTTGGAGGTGGGCTACTTGAGGCTAGCACATGAAATGTGTACCTGCAAAACAAGTATACTCTTCAAACTTTCACTACCTGAACTACCTTTGCAAAGTACCTGAGTTGTGCCCGGTTTCCTTATCTGGAGACAAGGAGGTGAGGTGGCAAGAGTGATGAGGTGGTGGCAATCCACGCAACAGTGATCCAGGGACTGAAGCTGGATCCTACACCAGCCAGGAATATGTACATATGTGCAGGCTGGCCTGGTGTTTGCGTAGGCCCTAGCCAGGTGCACACGTGCCTGGCAGTGGCATAATTAGGTCAGAATGGGCCCTGGTGCAGAACATAGAATAGTCTCCTCCTGCCACCTTCCCAGTAGTAGGGGACACAGCTGCACCAGGGGCCCATAGCTGGGCCCCCCAAGCTGTGGGTCAAGGTGCAGTTGCACCATCTGCCCCTATTATAGCTATACGTTTGGTGCCTTGGTGACTCGCACATGCGTCCAGACGGCCTGTGCATGTGCATGTGCATATGCACCTGTTAGTTGACATATGTTTCAGGAGGCCTCTGGGCCCCAGATTGCCATCCAGGTTTGCTGCTGCCACCACCTTCTGGGCCCCAGGTAAGTGGGGTAATGAGGTAGGGATGTTTACTGTTATCAAGATATATGGGAGGGCACCTATGAACAGTAAACTCACTACCCATTTCAGCTCTATGTGGGGCTAACCTGATTACAGCCAACTCAACGCTACACTTAAAGTAAGAACCTATCTCTCATTAATGATTGTACAGTGCCAGGTACATTGCTTGTGCTACATAAACAAACAAATAATAAAGCCAAGTATTCCATTGCAGTGAATGGCAGAGCCTGAGCTAACCCTTTTGATATAATTTTATGGGGCAAGCAAACTATTGCATGATGCATTATCCATTCCACTTTAACTTCCAGCCCTCTACAGTAGCCTTTTCCAGGATGCAGAAAAGGTGCACAGAGATGTTAAAATTCTACATTTTGCTCTGTCTGTTTTCTCAGAAGTGATACAACAGGTTCTCACAGTTCTCCTCAGTGTCAGCCAGCTTATTGTTCAATTTAAGGAGCCAACAGGCCTGAACTGGCATCTTTGGGGTTCTAGAGGTGGGGGCTGACTCCACAGTGCCACCAGTTCACTCTGGCTTGGATTGTGGACCCAGGATTTGCACTGAACACCTTCCAGCACTGGTCAGGCTTCACCCTTCCTCAGCCTTGCTCTACACTCCCAAGCTTCCTGGTTGGCTGCTTGTAGTCTAAAAAGCAGGCCCACAGCCACAAGGAGCTGGGTGGATTATTTGTCTATTTCCTCTTTTTGTTTGTTTTCTTGGAGGTCTGGTCTTGCTTTGAGACCCTGATCTTCTTCTCCCAGACTTTGCTCCACTAGCCTTGGACCAGCTCTGCCCTGCTTTGGATGGTGTGTGTTTGGACTGTCTCTGCCCTGTTCTCTGTTTGAACTCTGATCTGTTTAAAAACTAGTCCTCCTGTCCCACCCTGAATATGAGCCTTCTGCCCTCTTACTTGCTTTTCTATTCCTTGTCTGCCCCTTCTGGGACATGTGCTGGTTCCTCATTTCCTGGACCCAATTCTGCACTGACTCACCTGGACCCAATTCTGCACCTACTGTCCATGCCCCTTTGGTTCCTGACACTTTCAGCATGAAGTTGCCAGTAACCTACAGGTGCAATACAGTCTAATTTCTAGTCCCCTGCACCAGAAATCTCCCAGGCCCTTCCCTGAACGACAGGCAGCTCCGTTCAACTTACATCCATTTCCCAAGCATCACAGAGGTTGTCTAACCAGCATTCTGCCAGATTTTATATGCATAGACTTCCTGCCAAGGGTGTGAGGAGTCTCTGTGAAGTGAATGGGATTCATGGCTACACTAACTACTACTGAGAGTGCTGTCTACTTGCAGGATTATTCTGACGGGTTTTTCTGAGGGAGGGAATAATCTAGTTTGCTACATTTAATAGACTCACTAGACTGAGTTTTGTAGCCAGAAGTACATATCTAGTAGGAGCTGACTTCGGTTCTGGAAGCAGAATTGGCGATTCAGCTAATATCCTCCTTATGTTACCATGAAAATCTTTGCAGTGGGCAGTGTACATACTGTCGGCTGGAAATGAACAGAGCATTACTGATTCTTACAACTCTCTTAAAATAAAAATGTTTAATTTAAGAAAGATTAGATGTCACAATTTCCTCTGGGAAGCAAACACAAGTCCCATGCCTGGATTCCCAGCTAGCTTCATGACCTATCCTAGACTTAAAAATATTCTCAATACAGGTTGTCACCAATACTACATTTCCTTGTCACACTCTAACTGTGACTGATTGGTACAGACTGAGTTTATATTCATTATCAATGGCAAGGATGCCCAACCTGAATTATACAGCTGACTTTCTTCCCCTGCCAGTTGGATACATTAAAGAAAATACTCTCCCCCCATAAATTGTTAGTTATATTCAAACATGACTTCTTTGTCATGACTGCATGACAGCATGGCCTATACTCCAATCTTTTTTATTTATTTATTTTTAATCACCAAAGCAAGGAGACAGATATGGATAAAAGAACTCTCGCAAATGGGCTACTACATATAAAAAACCTACATATAATGTGTCAATTAACACCTGAGATTGCCTCCCCTTTAAAAGATAAAGAAAGGGAAGCTGATTTTTTTTTGGCCTTTTTAAAGTAAATCTATTTCCAGTAAAATTTGCTGTCAGAAATCTCTAGAGTTGCATTTATCATTTATGTAGTGATTTCAGTGTTCCAAATGCTTTACAGTCCTTAACTAGTTCACTATCACAACAACCCTGGGTAAAAGCACACGTGACGGCAGCATGCCACCATCATGACCCAAATTGGATTGAGACCCCAATGCTATTACGGCTGGGGATGGTTCAGGCCACTGTCCACATGTGAGCATGGCCGGAAAAGCTGTTCTGCCGCCTGAACGGCGGCTGCAACAGATGCACCTGTGACCGTCCCTGTCCCCACGCTGCTCCCAGCACCCCACCTCTGCCATGATGGGAAGCCATAGTGGCCAATAATGACCATCAGTTGGTCATTCACCCAGCTAGCCTGTGAATGCCAATAAGAAAAAGCAGGGGTACATGTCTGTAACTGGATGGCCTGAGAATGTCAACAGTTAATGGAGAGGGCAGGAAATAACACTGGCTGGGGCCCCTGGAGGGAAAGTATGTTGTCCTGGTGTGGGTACGGGCTGGATGGGCCAGAGGAGAAACAGTGACACACAGGAAACAGTTTTAAAGGCTTTGCTGAAAAATTTTAAAGGCTCTATTTATGATCAGTAAACTGTCACTTAAGGCTGGGTGTTTGTACTAGCAATGCAGTTGATGTGCTGGCACAAGGCATCCCTGGTTTCTCCGGTTATGCATTGCTCTGCTATGCTCAGCTGGTCACAGAACAGTAGCACTGGCTTGCCTGAGATAATTGGGGGGGGGGGGGGGGCGCGCCAACACGGCCCTGCCAGTCTCACAGATATCATGGAGAACTCCAGAGGTGGTTAGCATGGGAGCAGTGTCTAATTGGAAATTAACCCTAGGAACAATTGATCTCCAGCACTGCTTCAAAAGTCCCCTTCACAACAGAATGGGTGGTGCTCAGCTGCCGGTTAAAGTAAACAAGTGGCTCAGGGTACAGGGAATGTGAACCCACTGAAGGAGAGTTTCTTACCCTATCTGAGATTTGGACAATCCCAGCAGTCCAGGTTGCTCTGATGAGTGTTGATGTTTTCAGTCTCCATCATATGGTAATGCCAATGGCGACCCCTCCCCCAGGGCATTGGGGCAGATGTCTCCCAAACTGCTCAGAGGTCCCCCCATACTTTCTGAGGGGTCAGGGGCTGCTCCTCAGCTGATCCAGTGACAGTGCTGAGTCCCCCCCCCGCTTGTCTGAAGGCTTAAGCTTACAGCTGATATGTAAACAAAGCCTGCAAGGGAAAGAACTGCCTGTGCTTGTGATGAGTCAGTCTGCAAGGGGACGAGGGGTAGGGTGACAAACATCCTCCTCCTGCTTCTCCCCCCTCCCTCTAGCTTTCCACTCACTGGTCAGAGAGCTAAAGGGAGGCGGGGACTTAGAAGACCTCCCCACAGAGGATCATAACTGCCAGCACTTGGCGGCTGGAAAAAAAAACCTTTTTCTGCGCACAGAACACTGAGTTTATTGAGAAAATTGTATACTTTACTTAGTGCCTATAGTGAAAATGGGAAAACAAAAGTAAAAATTCCAAGCCAAAGCAACCAGTCTTTGCATGTAGTCAGCCTGGTTTTTTTCATTCACAGGTCACAGCACAATCCATGACTCACTGGCAGGTAGCAGCACACAGTTCTATTGGGGTCTTGCCTGCTGTGGGATTGGAAATCCCATAAATCCCCCACTCAAACATGCACCTCTTGTAGTCCCTCGCTAGCATCTTCTGCATTACCCAGTGGCGGCTGGTGGGTTTCAAGACTGGTGGGGCGCAGGGCGGGTCCAGAAGTGGGAGGGGCCAGGCCAACAGTAGGCAGAGCCAATGGTAAGTAGAGCCTAGCTAACGGTAGGCAGAGTCAGCAGTGCACGTGCAAACACAGAGCGAGCAAAGCAACCATCTTAAGCCAACAATATTATGTGAAGTCCTTAGCACACCACAAAAGCATTAGCGTAGAGTTCCACTTGTCCTCTGGCCCCAAAACATGCTACACAGTCCAGTTGCAATGTAAAAGGCAGCTGCTGCAACTAGAGAGGGCACATTCATGCAAAGACTAGCCATTAGTGAACCAGCTTGTGGCATGGTGGCCTTCATGCAGCAGAAAAGCCTTGAAACTGGCACTGCAAAGGGGTCATTTTAAATGAAACAAACATTCCAGCAAAGATTAGAAGCCCTTCCATCCAAACCCACTGAACCCCCCAGCCAAAAACAGAAAGCGGACAGTTTAGGTGAAAAATAGGAAAGGGGCCATTTTAACCAAGAGTAGCCATAGCCAGTGAGGCCCCCCCCAAAATGGCCACCAACTTTGCACATGCTTGGGATAGGAGGAGTCAGAGGAATCACCAGTGCACATGCAAACAGAGCAAGCAAAGCAAACTATCTTAAACCAACATTATGTGAAGCCCTTAGCACACCACAAAAGCAGCAGCGTGGAATTCCTCCTGGAATGATATCCCAGAAGGAAGAAACAGTTAGTGGCTTTTTGCTTCCATGATTTGCCACAGCTGAGAGTTATGACAGCATATGGGATACTGAGAAGGCTGGTGGCGGTGGGCTGAGTATGGCAGGAAAGAAAGCCTGCCTGTGTATTAGGTTTGTTGGCTAAACCTCTGAGTGAGGGTCACCAGTACGGACAAGAACTACACATGGGGGCTGCCGGTTTTATTAGGCTGTATACATTAAACATGCGAGTGGGGGCTGCACGAACCAAACATGGACTCCAGCGGGCTACTGTCTCATTTGTTTTCACCCAACTGGGACCTGGCATGAGATCACTAGATCCCTTACTGATTTTGTATAACCTACCATACAGAAATGAGATGGTAACTTTCAGACACCATCAAACCAGCTTTGACTTGACACCAATGGATATTAATCATCATTCTGTAAACGTATCTCATTATGTTAATCTTGAAAAGATCAGTAGGAAACAAAATCCTTTGCCAGATATGAGGATATAATTCAGCATTAGAAAGCATGCCATGAATAGCACATTTTGAAGATACAGCACACAGGTAAAAAAAATCAAACAAAAACCCTCCAAGTTTCCTTTTCAACTAAATTGATGTTTTGGAAATGAAGGTCCCTTTATCCCTAACACCTTTGAAAAGCAAACAGACACTTCATGGAAAACTATGGATAGCAAATCCATTCAGAAGCCACCTGGCTCCTATATCTCGGAGTCCAAGTCTTTTCACAAGGAGGATCTTTCACTGATGTCCATTGGAGATTCACATGCAGTATGAAGTGAAATCTTCTCCATTTTAATTCTTTCATGATTTGTTACAGTGGGCATTTGTATGGACCCAGGGTGATTTTCTAATGAGTTCACTAGCCTCTCTTGCATTATTCAAACCCGAAATTACAGTCTTTAGTCAAAATTCCCTCGTTAAGCACCTTGTGCGCTGCGGGGGACTTTGCACCCGCCTCATAGAGGAAGAAGGCACTGGGGGGAGGAAAGAAGCGATCTTTCCCGCCGGTCCCAGGAGCAGGGTTGAGCTGGCTGCAGCCTTGCAAGCTGCAATCCGCTCGGGATTGCAGCTTGCAAGGGAGAGGCAGTGGTGTGAAGAAGGCGCTGTTCTGATTGGCCCGTTCTGGCCCTGTGTCTGGAAGTGCACCGCGCAGTCCTTCATTCAGTTGGCGGCGCGCTATCGAAGAGGACGTGGTTTGCGGCTCGTGTAGGCCACGGAGAAGGATTGGGTCCACCCCCCTTTTTTGGCTGTGCTGAGAGTTTTGTTTGAGTGCCAGGAGAGCATCAGCAGCAGGGGAGTACCCTCTGCGGGTCTTGGGCCAGGGGTGTTTAGATTGCTGGGGGGGGGATTGCCTTCCCCCTTTCTTGTTGTGCCAGGAGTTATTTCTGGGGCCGGGAGGGGAGCATCAGAAAGGGAGTTTCCTCTGGGTGTTTTGGGGCTGGGGGGTTTTGGATCTCTGGGGAGGGATTGCCCCCCCCAGTGGTTTGAAAGGCGTTGGTGCTGTCGCAAGGAGAGCGGCTGTGGGAGGGTTCCCTTGGGGTTGAAAAAGGGGGGGATACGGCTGCAGGGGGGCGATTGGTGGCCATTTCTGCTGCACGCATGGGCAGAAAGGGACAAAGGGGGTCTTATCTGCCCGGTGGTATGCATGGAAAATTATTTAAGGATTAGACCTGGTTTAATGGGATCATTGTTTGTGCATCAGTCAGGTCTGCCTTTAACCCATCACCAATTTCTAGCAGTACTAAAGCGTTGTTTGGCTTTGTTAGGGTTGTGTGGAGTGGTATTTCGGTCCCATTCATTTAGGATTGGGGCGGCCTCAGCGGCAGCTGCGGCCAGTTTCACTCCCTGGGAAATTCAAATGGGATGCAGGTTGCGGTCAGGTGTGTTTAGGTCTTATGTTCACCCATTTCCAGTGCTTTAGATTAATGTTAAGTTGCCAAGTAGTAATTGATGGCTGTGCTTTAATTTTTATTTTTCATAGGAAGTGGCCGCAATTGCCAAAGAAAGGTAGTCTGGATCATCGGCCAAAGTTTTGTCAGGTGGGCAGTGAAACGAGTTCAGACAACTGGCTGGGGTACGCAGCTTGGCCTGGTTTTCAAAGGTTTTGTGGTATGAAAGGGAAGGAGAGGAATGCTATGGCCCCTAGTGTTGGGTTGGTTAGGCTGACCAGCCCCAGATGTGATATTAATCCATCTGGGTGAGAACAAATTTACAAGGGGATCTGGGTTGGATCTATCAATAATGATCAGGCAAGATTGGGTCCAGTTGCGGGAGCTTTTTCCACAGGCCACTCTGGTTTTCACGGAGATGTTGCAGAGGATCAGGTGGCCGGGGGTCACCAATCCCAGAGCAGTGGATAGAGCTTGTAAAAAGGTTAATGTGGAGGTCAAAAATGGATTGTTCCACTTGGGGGTATATGGCTCAGCCACCTGGGAATAAGGTGGAACAGGCCAGAGTTATTTTGGCAAGATGGGGTGCATTTATCGGAGCAGGGTTTAGACATGTACATTGGAAACATAAAAGGGATATTACAAGGATTGTTATGAACGAGTTGTTCAGAGGGTATAATTCCACTGGGGTGAATTTGGTTTCAATTTGGGGGTGTTCAAGCAAGCCAAGCTGCTGAACTTGTGGCAGTATTCAGTACCATAGGGTTAAACTGGTAAGGGCTTTATAGCCTGGGTGTATGGTCAGATGATTGGGTTCATTCTGAAACGTGTACCTGCTTGGTAATTTAGGAGATGGGTGCCCCAGATTATCGCAGGAAGGAAGGGCAGGCTTTGTGTGCATACGGGTAGGACTTAAGCGGTCCCGAGGTTTGCATCAGCAGTGCCTGTCCTTCTGGGAAATTGATCAATTTGGTCCACTGGAAGGGGATTGGACTGGTATCTCCAATCCAGAATGGTTGGCATTATGGTGTTGAACCTGTCTCTTATACACATCTAGATGTGTATAAGAGACAGCCCATATCCTTTGTGTCTGTGCCTTATTTCTAGTACGGGGGCAAATAACATTTCAGATTCTTTTAATTCAATTTTGCACTCAATATACAACCATGAGACCATATTTATCTCCTTATCTGCAGTTGAATAGTCCTTTTTGTACACTGGCCATATCTGCATTTAACAGATTATGGCATCATCTTATGCATGTAAATATTCTCATCAACAAAGAAAATAGAAACAGTAATAAAGATGACCAGTCCAGTCCTACAGGCTCTACCCATTGGTTATCATGAGACCTACACATATTAATCAGGACTGGAGGAATGGATCCAATAGATACACAAGCATGAAACGATTCAGTAAAGAAAGCTGCTAGCTACTCTTTGAAGATCAAAGTATCAGTAAACCCTAAGGCTCTTAGTTTTATGCATTAACAATTAGAGGGTAACTTTTTCAGAACATCTATCGTATCAAACATCAACAAAATATCTCTATGTGAACGTCTAGGGCTTGACTCTTCCTCACTCCAGGAGGAGGCATCAGGGCATGGAGAACCTTTCTGCGTCTGTGCAAAGACCAAGCATAGGGTGTCTTTAGATGCAAAGGGGATTAGGTGCTTAAGATGTTTCCATGTGACTGTGTGTTGTGTCTAAGCACCGTCACTATTTTTGGCCATTGGTCTGCCCCCCTTTAGCCTCCCACTAACTCCTCGTTGGCTACCAGGATGTCTTGGGTGCAGCAGTTGAGCGTTTTCCCTCTCCACATGGCTAATGTTGTGTCTAAAGACATCGGGTGGTGTGTTCACAGCTATTTCTGGTCTGCATGACCCAATTCCAACCTGTCTGCCCTGAATCTTCCACATGGGGTCACTGTCAAACAGCTGGTTCCTTGCTGCGCACTGACAGCTGGTTCCTTGCTGCACACTGTCCTTGTGCTCTCCCAAAGTACCTGGGGCGGGGAGGTGTGAACAGTGAAGAATATGCTGTTTAGCTGCAGCACACAGCAGAGGAGCTGGGACAGTCTCGACCTTTCTCCTGCATAGATTACAACTCCCATAATTCCATAGAAGTGCTTCTGCAAAAAGAGTTACTGGCATAAGGGGAAGGAAGGACCCCAATTAGTCATGGATGTGGAAAGGCAGCTGTTGCATTTAAGGACATTTTTAGACAAGACACTCTCCACCCACTACCCACACATTAAACATGTTACAGGGCTACAACATTGCCCTATGGGTGCCCTGTAACATGTATAGTGGGTGGAAGGTGTGTGGGGAGTGTCTTATCTGAAAACGTCCTGAATACTGCAACGTATTAAACATGGGAAAATATGCATGCCTATACAATGGTGTCAACACACATTCAGCCACCCCATTCCATTGCATCTAAAGGTGCCCAGTAGGGGTGGGACTACCGGATCTACTGGTATCTGATACTGCCCAGTATTGGGTGTACCGGCAGTATCGGATTAAACCCGGTAATCCGGGTAAATTACCAGATTCCCCCCGTACTGGATTTTTTACATTGTGGCCATTCAAATGAATGGCCGCAATGTAAAAAAAAGCAAAAAAAAACCCCACAAACACTTTCCCTTCCTGAGTCCAGGCTGCGTGGGTGGAAGGGGGGGGACACCCCCCCCCACCCTGCCCAGCCCAGATTTAAACAACAATTTCCCCCCCCCAAGTCCCTAGTGCAGGCTCCAGGCCGCCGCCGGCGACCCAGAGCCCGCACCAGCACTGCAGAAGGTAAGTGTACTGGTACTGTACTGATCCCTGGGGTGGGGGGGTGGTTTAACACCCCCCACCCCAGGGATCACCCTACCTCCCCACCCAGGGATTAATGCCATTGCCTACCTTGAGCTCCAGGCAGCGGCGGCGGTGGTCTGGTGGCAGTATCAGAAAGCCTGCTAAATGTCATACTGGGCACTAGGGGTGGGACATCAGGGCAAATACCGGGTACCGGTTTTACCGGTTCCCGGATTTTAAAAAACCGGCTTACCGGATTAATACCGGTTTACCAGTACCGGATCTTTTCCATTGATTTCAATGGGAAACTGTTCCCCGGATGGCCTAGTAGCGTGCTGAAGCCAGCAGCCACAGCCAGCGCTGAAGCCGCCGGACTGCTGCCACCGCCGCCCAGAGCTCAAGGTAGGCAATGGCATTAATCCCTGGGTGGGGAGGGAGGTAGGGTGATCCCTGAGGTGGGGTGGGGTGTTAAACCACCCCCCACCCCAGGGATCAGTACAGTACCAGTACACTTACCTGCTGCAGTGCTGGTGCGGGCTCTGGGTCGCCGGCGGCGGCCTGGAGCCCGCACTAGGGACTTAGGGGAAATTTTTGTTGTTGTTTAAATCCAGGCTGGGCAGAGTGGGTGGGGGGGTGTCCCCCCTTCCACCCATACAGTCCGGGAGGGGGGAGGTTTTTGTTTTTTTCCATTGATTTCAATGGGGACAGTTTCCCATTGAAATCAATGGAAAAGATCTGGTACCGGTAAACTGGTATTAATCCGGTAAGCCGGTTTTTTAAAATCCGGGAACCAGTAAAACCGGTTCTCGGTATTTGCCCTGATGTCCCACCCCTAGTGCCCAGTATGACATTTAGCAGGCTTTTCTGAGAAGACAGACTGCTTTAAACTGCTGCTCCTACCTTTCTCAGAGTTGGACAGTAGAGCCAGATCATGGCAATGCACTGGTTATAAATCTCTGGCTCTTCAGAAGGCATTCGGCCCCAGAATTTTATTAGCCAATATTTGCTTTTGGACCATAAATATATTTGTTGCTTAAAATTCCATTTTCCTGGAAAAATATAAACAAGACATCTAGCAGACTGCCCAAAGGGAGGTCCATGGATCTATCCCCAGTATAACTTACACAATTTAACATAAAGATTCAGAAGTATCAGACTAGTGTTAAAACGAAATGCAACAAGATTTAAATCATGTTTTTAAATTTAGGGGAAGACTTGATCTTTAAATTACTGCTCTAGAATTTACTGGCTTGAGATGAAAGACCATTTAGTAATGTATCAAGAAGTTATATAACTCAGAAGAATTTTCTTTGCTCAATGTTATCTTGTACAAGATATATTCAAGTAATAAAACACACTTCACACTACTAACTCTTCTAAAGATACCCTATGATGATAGATTTTGGTTTTGAAGCTACAGAGAGGTTTGTGTACAGGCTACCATTTCTCTTCCAGTTTGAGACCAGAGGGCTGAGGTTTATTTTTTAAAATAAATATTTTGAGAGCATCTCCTGCAGAACTGAACAAAATGCAGCATTGGTTTTTTTAAACAAGAAAGGCTTGTATGTGTGTGGGGGGTGGGGAGGTTGGTGTGTGGGGTGGCAGCAGGTTGCTCATGCATGCGATGTGTGCGGCGAGGGCTTCAAATGAACAGCTACCAGCATGGATGTCCTGTCCATGGAGCACTCCAAATTTTTCAGGAGTTCTCTGTGCGTGACCTTAAGTAGCTGGTGCATGGGTCACGAGATCACACCTCCCCAGGCACCAACTTCAAATGAGCAGTTGGATGCATGGACAGTGGGGAGCCATGTGTGGACATGTCTTGTTTAAAAACACCTATATAATTGCAAGGATTGTTTTTACGTATAACCTGGCTGTATTTTATTCCAGTGCACGGCAGACTCTAAAATGGCTTTTCATTTCAGTTTCCTTGAAATCTAAATTGGTTATGTATGATCTGTAAAGGTGTCCAAACGTCAGCCTTCACACTGCATCCTCCAGTACTTAAAACGCCTTGAAGACAAGCTACTCTTTGACATGTCTGTCTTTCTCAAAGATGTTAAACATGATGATTTTAAAATTGGAATTTAGAGTGAGTAGTTTTCTTATGAGTCTGAGACTGGATATCCTTAAACTAACTCAGAATCCAAAGTTAATAGCATAAAGTCCATTAACAGTTTGAAACTACGATCCACAGGAGGCTTTTAGCACTCCATCTAATCTAATTTGTATTTAATACAGTAGGGTGTTTTTTTGTACAGTGCAACTACAGTCACTAGTAGAAACCCCTGTGAATGAGATTAATTATTTCAGTGATATTGCACTTTGTACAGTGTGTAGTTTAATATGTCTGGGTATTCTAGGTTCCAAACTAATAAATAGCACCAGCATGGCTTTCTCCTGTAATCATGTCATTTCCACAGATAATTAATCTCATCAATTATCTCCCTCTACTTGCTGCTTATAAAGGAAGCCATTTGTGAGGCAGTTAAAGGGAGTAATAGCAATGACTTATGGCATTTGCAGTTAGTAACTTCCACTTACAACCATGTTACAACTAGGTCAAAAGCAAAAGATTCTCCATAAAAGAAGGGTGGCAGATGTGGCCTGTTGATTGTGATGAATATTAAGCAACCTTCCTTGGGGATGTTATTTATAGACCACAGGCACAATTAATGGGGGGAATTATCACCCTTCATGTCACCCTCAAAATTCATCACTGATCCAAATGGTAAAAATCTATGCAACCCCACAGCATTTTAGCTCAAGCACTCTGCTCCTCTTCCATCCCCTCCCTCACCTTCCCACACCTCCCCTGCTCCCCCAACTGCCTTCGTCCCTTCTCCCTCACTGCCCTGCATGCCTGGAACTCCCTCCCTGCCCTCATCCGCCTGGCTTCCACCCTCCACACTTTCAAGTCCCTCCTCAAAATCCATCTCTTCCGCTCCGCCCTTCCTAACTCCTGCTAACCTTTCCTACCCAGGATTATTCCCCACCTGCTATCTGTAAACTCCCAACTTACTGCAACCAAGCCAAGAACGTGTACCTGATCTTTCACATCCTCATGAATGTCGCATCCCTTGTCTCTCACTCTGTTCCCCCTTTCCTGTCTCCCCCTCCCCCTGCCTTTAAATTGTAAGTGCTTGGGCAGGGACCGTGTCTATATTATTCTTTGTAAAGCACCAGGTACATTGCTTGTGCTATATAAATAAACAAATAAATAAATAAATAGTAATAATAATAAAAATTAATAATTAATAATTAATAATCAGAAAGGGCCATGAGGCTGGTGCGAGTTTTTGTTCTCAGGTGTCTTAGACTGAACATCTTGTTCATGGCCAAACACGTACCCAGCATTAACAACGGCACAGCTAATGCCCTTTCGCGATTCCAGACAGAACGATTTCACCTGCTTGCCCCAGAAGCCAGGGAGGATCCCGACCCATTCCCGAGCGACATGTGAAGCCTTGGATATTAGACCTATTTCAGACAATCCAAGGTTCCCTTGCTCCCAGAACCAGAAGGGCTATGACACGGCCTTCAGCGAATTTCAGAATTTCAGGTTCCAGAACAGTTGGTCTCTAGGTTTTCCCATTCCCGAAAGCCAAGTGCTACAGTTTGCAATATCCCTCCGTAGCAAAGGCCTGGCACCAGGGACGATTGTGGGAAAAATATTGGCTATTTCATTTGCAAGCCGGTTGGCAGGCCACCCCTCCCCAGACAACGGATTCTTTATTAGACGTTTGAGGGAAAGCTGGTCCAGAGGCATGCCCCCAGTGCAGGATACTCAAGCCCCCACCCCTCAGCGGTTGATACAACTAATATGGTCATTGCCCAGAGTATGCTTCTGTAGCAGCGAGATTTAGCTCTTCACAACAGTTTTCTGGGTGGCCTTATTCGGCGCTTTCCAGATAAGCAAATTGGTACAGACTCCAGAAGTAACAGGTCAGGTAGGGCCCTCCAACTGCAGGATGTTGGGTGGCAGGACGGCGTTCTTATGCTGCACCTCCGAAGGTCAAAGACCCACCAGAGAGAAAAAGGGCGGATGATTAAGCTATATCCCTCGGCCGATACCCAAATCTACCCCGTTCAAGCAATGAGGGAATACTTAGGAACATGCCCCCAAGGCTCGGGCCCATTATTTAAGCATGAGGACGGGGGACCCCTGACTTGCTATCAGTTTGGGGCAGTGCTTAGCATGTGTGTGAGGGAGATAGGCCTCGACCCGAGCTGCTTGGCATGCACTCGTTCAGGATCGGGGCCACATCCGCAGCAGCAGGTATGGGGTTGTCCAGCCAGCAGATCCAACAAATAGGAAGATGGCGGTCAGGTGCATTCCGTACGTATGTCAGGAATACCGAGGCACCATGGCTGGGCAATGTACCACCACTCTGCAGGCACGTGAATCACGACCACACAATCTTGATTTTTCTTGCAGACATGGCAGCTCCGCAGGCAAGGACAGTAGTCTGGATCGTCGGCCACAGCATCATACGCTTGGCAGCAAAGATGGCCGCACGCAGTGGGTGGGGTACCCAGCTGGGCCTTAGTGACTGGGCAGAAAAGATATGGTTAGGTAAGCGTGGAATGCGGTGGGAGCAACTGTTCCCAATGCTGTCCGCAGCAAAAGTTGACCATCCTTTCCCAGGAATAATGGTGATATATTTAGGGGGAAACAATCTGCCTAGGGCAACGGGGCTGTGGTTGACAAAGAGGGCGAAGGCAGACCTCAAGTTGGTCCAGGAACGCTTCCCAGGGAGTAACTTAGTTTGGTCCAAAATGTTGCAGAGACGGGTCTGGGCCAATGCTAACCGTCCAAGGAGAGTAGACCAGGCCAGAAAGCGAGTCAACAGCAAAATTGGGAACTGGCTGATAGCAAGGTGGGGGAAGATCATCACACACGATGACATTCAGCACGAGAACGACGAATTGTACAGGAGCGACGGTGTCCATCTGTCCGACGCAGGATGCAATTTGTTTCTTGGGGTTCTAAAAATCAAGTTAGTTGAGCTAATGAGTGAAGGCAGAGAAATGGCAGTGAATCAGCCAAGCAAAGCTGGTGGTTCTAGTGGCGGTGGGCTGAGCTAGGGGTAATTGTTACAAAAGTTGACAACTAGAGCATAGGATGAACAGAAACATCTCCTTAAGAGATGGGTAAGGTCACGCATAGCCACACAGTGCAGCCCATTGTATGGCCAGCCCAAGGGCGAGAGGCGAACGGCCGGACCCACTGGGCGTACAATGTGCCAAGCAGTGGGTAACAGTGTTCTCACCCTTGTTTCAACCCTCAAAAAGGTGGTGTAGGCATGAACAACCCGCCCCGGCCCAGGGGAAACCCGGTGATCGCGACAGGGCGTAAGTTAACATTGGGAAGTTAGGTCACAGGAGGATTCCACTCGGGCTTAACTCGAGAACTTCTGGAGCCGTTAGACAGGTGACCAGGGCAATTGCCTGTTGGGGACTGGAACCTCCTGTTGTTGGCAAACAGTTACATATAAGTAGGACCTCAGTTCAAAAGGGGAAAGCGGGGAGGGCTACCCCTTCCCCTTTTTTAAAATTTATAATTGAACCAATAAAGAGTGCGGCCGTTCTATCCCATAAACTGTGTCCTCGTCTTCTTCTGGGGGTGCATCGACAATGCATTAGCTACTTATAAATCTCAAGTTTGTGTGCATATTTTTACATACTGAGATGAGAATGGCTACTTCTCAAACCCAGGTTTGCAGCAATAGACAAATTTGGGCAGTAATCTTGGGTGTGGGTCCACGCACAGTCAATGGGCATCTTTAAACATAACAAAGATTGGGTGTCAAAACCCCTAAGCACATGTTTGGCCATTGTGTGTAAGCACCATAACAATCCCAACACCAATTTGGCCACCTGTTGAACACATACTATGAACACCATTGCTTCACCAGGACAATTTGTGTGTTTCAGCGGAACATGTGGCCAATGTTGTATCTAATGATATCTCGTGGCATGTTAGCAGCTACAACACAGGAATGAGGTGGCAGCGCTTGCGTGCTCAGACTGGGTGGGACGCAAAACACCAATTTGCCCCAAGTTGGGCTGTGTGTCCAAGCAGTACCACATGGTGAACACAGGGTCAAACGTGTTCATATCAAGGTCAAAACACACATTCAGAAACCCATTGATGTTACATCTAAAGACATCCAATGTAACATGGGAGCCAGGTCCTGAGGCTGCTGCAGGACCAAGACAGAAGGGCCCTTTTGCACTCCACCCATCAGCTGTTTAGCAGGAGAGTTTAATCTATTCTGAAGCACTGTGGGCAGGTGGGGCTGCCCTGCTCCGCTGGCAGGATCTCCAAACTCTTCTTGGCTGGTGGTGCTGCTAGCAAATCAGGAGTGCTCTTCTGATAGCAGCTCCAGAAAGAAAGAACTTGGAGATGCTGCCAGCAGAGGTAGTACACACACCTTGCAACATTTGTGAACTCCTACTACAAGATTCATGTGTGTCCCCATGTGCTTGCTACAAGTGTGGAGAACATGGAAGCACACTCATAAATCTTATACCCTCAAAGTGTTAGTGATCATGTATTTAAATACAGGGTAGCATTTGTGCACAAAGATTGCCACAAGAGTTACCAGAATGTGGCCAATGCTTGTTAAAAACACATCCTTATCCACAAGTTAACATGCCATGTAGATGAGAAGGTTTTTTTGTGCACTTGAAGAAAGCAATGGTTAACACTGCTTATATATATATATATAGAGAGAAAATGATCACTTGGGAATATTTTGGATATATATATCCAATATATATATATACATACACAATATGTATAATACAGGAGGATAATACATGAACTTTAATTTTTTCTTGTATCGTTAGCATTCTGGCAACCACATATCAGATGTCACCTACCTGAAAACTCTCTCCATCCTCAGTGTTCTCAGAATGGCCACCTTGGCTTACAGTACCACATTTCAAAATCAGCTGTGTTACTGATGAAGGTGGAAGCCAAAATGTCTAACTAAACTATCTTCAACTTTATTGTTATATTTATTCCAGTGACTGTCTGCATCCCACGAGGATCCAGAGCTTCCTTGACTGCAACGCATCATATATATATGCGCTGCATCATATAACTGCAGCTGTATTCCTGTCATGACCATACTTTTAGTGTTTAAAATGACTAGACTTCTTGAATATTTTAATGTAAAAAATAGATTTTCTCCCTCCTGATACTGAGGAAGACTATTCTATATATTGTAAACATTTTTGGTGATATATATAGGTGTTGAGAGAGAGAGAGAGAGAGAGAATTTATTTTAGGGTGTTGATTCAGTGATTTGCTTATTTGTCTAGAGCTAATGTTTCTACAGTGAAAAATAAACCACACACACATTATATATATATAATATATAATACATATGATTTATTTTTCACTACAGAAACATTAGCTCTAATTAACAAACAAATAAGCAAATCACTGGGGAAAAAAACACCCGACCACCAAAAATATTTACAATATAGGCCCTTTTTACATGGACAGAGGTGGGTGGGTGGGGGGATGGGTGTTTAGCCGCGGTTTAGCCTCCTCCGGTTCTCTGCAGGGCTCCGTGGGTAGAGATGGGTGTGTGATGGGTTGAGGTGGGTGTTGCGCGAGAGCTCATCCCCGCTCTATGTTCACATGGGCGAACACTGAGCGGACACCACCCCCCCGCTGATCCTATATACCAACACACACCCCCTGCACACCCGCCCGAAAACCAAACTGGGGGGGGCGCATCCATGTAAAAACGGCCATATAGAAGAGTCTTCCTCAGTGTCAGTAAGACTGGGGAGAAAATCTATTGTTTTATTAAAATATTCAAGAAGTCTAGTCATTTTAAACACTAAATATGGTCATGACAGGTATCCAGCTACGGTTCACAAGCTTCAGGTCTACGTGCCATAGCTTCATTTTGGGACTTCAATATAATTCTGTGAACCCAGACAGCAACAAAGACATGCAAAACGTATGAAATATCAATTGAGATTGGGACCCTATCTGCAGATGGGACAACTTGAGTCCCAACCTACAGGTTGGAAACCTCTGTTATATAACCTTAGTAATGATGAGAACTGCCTCTAGGGCCCTTTTCACATGGGCTGGGGTGGGCGGGTGGGCGGTGCATAGGGGTATGGCCCCAAGGACCACCACCCACTTTCACGCATGGAGCATCGGCACCCATTGCTCCATGCGTGGTTGATGGGTGGAGGTGGGTGGAGCGTGGGAGCGCGCACACACCCCCACACACCGCCTGCAGTGTTCCCACCCATCCCCCCCTGCACCTGCTGCAGCTTTTACACAGGTGCGCCACCCACCCATGTGTGCCGTGTGTGTGCCGTGTGTGTGTGCCGTGTGTGTGTGTGTGTGTGTGTGTGAGAAAAGGGCCAATGTGATATATTGTAGCCATAACATATTTTTTAAAGGTCTTCCCTACCTAGAGGTAACATGTGCACCATATTATTCTTAAAGTGAGGAAGAAGAGGAATAGTAATTCCAGATGCCTTCTCCCTCCCTTATATATATTCCTACTAGGACTGGGCTCAATGGGCATATGGGAACTGGAAAAAAATTAAAATATTTTATTTTTATCTGTGAACACACAGATTTCAGCATGTTCATGAGCGAGAGAGCCCCGTGCAAAAAGGGCCATACAGTGCAACTACCCTGTAGCATAATTGGAACTGTTTTGCTCACTCACCAAAATCCTTTCAGTTGTGGCACCCATTGCTCCCTGCAAACACAGCATAAATGCTGCTTCAACCTGTTACCCTCACCCAATAGCTAGAACCCAGCACTACTAAAACTAAAGTGTTAAAGTGGATTTCTGATATCCATTTGACAGGGTCAATAGCATAGGTCAATACAGAAATAAATCCTACAGATGAGAGAGAGCAAGAGCCTTTTTCTTGGTACCTTCGGTTTTAAATTCAGGGTCCAGAATAACTACAGCTCTGAGACATTTCAGAAAGACAGGGGATGAAAATGAATGGTGTTTCTATGTGCAAACAATTTAGTTTTAGTATTAGCTAGTTACCAAGTGCAACAGTATCAGAAACTTTCTCTGCTTTATGCCTCCTCTGCAGTCATTTCTAGCATTTATTGAAAATGAGGGTTAGCATTAGATCTTATTTGCAAGATGAGATTATTAAGGAGCATCTTTTAATTACTTCTTATTATGTTCTCTTCCTAGTAAAACAACAGCATACAGACTGTTAGATGTTACACTATTGACTTGAACTAAATAGTTCACATAAAAGCATATATATTTAAAACTACACAGAAAAATATCAACAGCAGGAGCTTCCTTCGCTGACTAGCAAAGTGGCTTTTGTTCTGAGAGTCCAAGGGCCTTTTTACACGGATGATGATGGGTGGGGGGATGGGTGTTTAGCTGTGGTGGGTGGAGGTGGGGGGGTGTCTGTGTAAACGGAATCCCCCCCCCATCACCCATGGAGCCTCCTCCGGTTTTCCGGAGGGCTCTGTGGGTAGAGATGGGTGTGTGATGGGTGGAGGTGGGTGTTGCGCGGAAGCACACATGCACCACCACCCATCCCGTTCGGTGTTCACACGGGCAAACACCGAGGGGATGCCCATCCCCCCCACTGCATACATGGATGCCCCGCCCCGCCCAAACATTGAGCGCAGGGGGGAGGGGGGGATTCATGTAAAAACAGCCTAAGTAGAAGACAGAGCTCCTTAGCCCTCATTTATTTGCTACAAGTCCAGCTTCATAGAAAAGGACAGAATAAATAAAAGAAAATCCTCTCTTTTAAAGGCAGCTGTGGTGAGAGGAAATCTGCTCTCATTAGAAGAATGCATAGATGCTAAAAAGCATTCTTTAACCAACCCAGGTCAACTTAGGGAGTTTTTAATACCTATAAAAATGAGGATGACAGGTAAGACAAGGTGCTGTGTCATTGAGTGCCTTCAATTAGACTGAAGGGGCAAGGACTTTAGGCCTACTCCTCTGCTGTTCCCAGACCACTTTATATTGAGGAGCAGTAAAGACGCTGAAAACAGATCCCACTCATTAGGTTTTTCCAGAAAGCCCTAATAAGCCTTATCCGAAGGCTAAGAAGTTAATGCTACTGAAGTCAGTGCAACATTGTGAAACCATACCTCTATGTGGGAGTTTTAGAGGGGATAGTATAAGGCTAATTACGCAAACTTTATGCCACCTTAGGATTCTCCACCACTGAAGGAATTGCCAATTTTCTATTTGAACCAGTCTTCAGAGTGGCACAAAGGAGCCACATCAAAACTTAGGACTAAGGGCTTATTCAAACAGAAACACAGTGCTGTGCTGGAAGGTACCTCAAGGGTTATCTAGTACCGTCTCCTGCCGCAATTTATTTTATTTATTTATTTATTTATTTTTTATCCCACCACATCCTACCTCTGGCAGCTGGGGTTGGCTCACATAAAAATAAATAAATACAATAAAACCACAACAACATACATAAATATATAAATCATCAATAAAAAAATCTAAACAGGGAAGCAGGCAGAAGTGTGTAAAAAACCTATAAAAGACCGCCCCCCCCAACCTCCCCTCCACCAAATGTCTGGCAGAAGAGCCACCCCTTACACTGACGTCAAAAGACAACAAGGGTCGGGCTGAGACGGTCACTCACCAGGAGAGAATTCCATAGCACTGGTGTAGCCGCCAAGGACACCAATCTGTTGGTAACTACCCGACGATACCATGGGACCTCCAGGAGGGCATCTCCCGACGACCGTAGGAGCTGCCTTGGGACCCAGGAAGTGAGGCAGTCCCTCAGGTAATTAGGGCCCAAGCTGTTTAGAACTTTATAGGTCGAAACTGCTGATAGTCTTCTGGGCCCAATTCAAGGTGTCGGTGCTTACTTATAAAGCCCTATATGGCCTGGGCCCCATCTATCTGTGGGACCGCCTTACCACCCGAGTTCTGGATTGGCCCCTGTGGTCCACCAGGAGTGCCTTTCTCGAAGTCCCCCGTGTGATTAGGGGGGTGGCTATGGATAGGGTGTTTTTGGTGACCACACCTAGGCTGTGGAACTCCCTTCCGGTGGAGGACTGGCTGGCTCCGGACCTCCCCTCCTTTAGTCAACAATGCAAGACCTGGTGGTTCCATCAGGCTTTCGGTGAGGGAGAGCTGTGGGTTGGGGGGTTGAGGGTTTGGGTGGCGGGTTTTTTGTAATGTTTATCCATTGACTTCCCCCCCATTATGGACTGTATTGTTTTATGTTTTATATATATTTGGTATTTATTATATTTGTATTGTATTTTTATTTTTTATATTTGTTAGCCACCCAAGCTGCTTTGGCAGGAGGGGCAGGGGGTATAAATTTGTAAAATAAATAAATAAATAAAAACAGCACCTTGAATTGAGCGGCTCACAAGTTAAAACAATACTAAAATACATAAAGCATCAATATAAATAATTAAAAACTACCCCCCCAAAAGATTCCCCCCTCCCTACCCTACCCTCCCACCCTCCCCTCCGAAGGTCTGGGTGAACAGCCAGGTCTTACAGGCTTGGCGAAAAGCCATCAGACCCGGGGCCAGGTGAGCTTCCTCCGGGAGGGAGTTCCAGAGCTACGGCCCGGCCACTGAGAATGCCCTCTCCATTGTAGCACCCCGTTTAACATGGGGGACCTCTAGGAAGGTGCCCCCGGAAGACCACAGGAGTTGCCTGGGGCGCGGAAGGCGAGGCAGTCCGCAAGGTATGAGGTACCCAGACCATATAGGGCTTTATAAATCAACACCAGCACGTTGAATCTGGATCGGTACACTATAGGCAGCCAGTGCAGTGTGGAGCACAGGTGTAATATGCTCCCGTCGCCTCATCCCTGTAAGGAGACGTGGCCCAGGCTACGACTTGCCCAGCTGGGCTGATTGGGGCTAACATGCGCCCTCCGATCTGTTAGGCCCTGTTCTGCCCAGCCCAGTCCAGCCCAGCCCAGTCATGAGGTGAGGTCCAAAGACGGCATGGAGAAGCAAGCTCAACCAGGCCACCAAACAGCTGATTGGGGAGGGGGGGCTGGAAGAGCATGCTCACCTCACTGGCCAAACAGCTGATGGCCCAGAGGAGCATACTCACTCGGTTCACCAAACAGCTGATCAGGGGGCCCAGAGAAGTGCACTCACCCAGCCTACCAAATGGCTAATTGGAGGCGGCCCGGAGGAATGTGCTCACCCTGGCCACCAAACAGCTGATGGGGGGGGTACAGGTGGAGGAGTGAGCTCACCCAATTGGGTGTGTGTGCCAAACAGCTGATCAGGCAGAGGGGGAAGAAGGGCACCTTCTGAGCATGCTCCTCTGGGCTCCCGGACCAGCTGTTTGCTGAGCCAGGTGAGCATGCTGCTCCGACCCTCCCAATCAGGTGTTTTGGTGACTGTTTCTCTTGGGGGACCTATCCTGTTGGGCAGCATTCTGTGAATCCTGTCCCATGTGGATGGTTCCTTGGCCAACCTGTGGCATGGAGGGATTTGTGAAGGCTGCCCCCCTCCCAGATTCACTGGGAGTGCTTCTCTTTTGAGCAGTGGCACTCCCTGGAGAGGCCAGGGGATCTGGCTCGCCCCACTATTGCTTGTTTTCACCCCTTTTCTCCATCTCTAAGCTATCTTTAAGGGCCCCCACTGATGGGGCTGGGAAAAGGTCTTCAGTTAACTGCACATGTGCAAAATGGTGCTTGCTGCTTAGGAAGTGAGAGTGCCAGAGCATGCTCCAGATTGCCTCCCACCCGCTTATTAAAATTAGTCAGTGGAGATCTGGCATAGTGGATCTGCTGCATCGGATCTCTGCGGGCATTTCATATCTAGAGAAAATCTCCATGGACATGGAATAGCTGATCCGTTTCAGCCCTAGTTTACTCCTTTTATCAGTTGGCAGAGAACAGGAATCGGTAAGGTTTCTGCAGAACACTCAGAATGTGGGTTTAGGAAACTAACTGCTCTAAAAAAGTGTTGTGTAAATGGGCCATAAGCGTTGTGTCTTTTCCAAATCTGCAAACTCTGTAGTACATTGTAAACTGTACATTGTGTGGTGTTATAAATGATATACAGTGATTATAAACAACAACAGGCAGGTGCTGTACAAATTTCTTCTGCTAATCCACTTCTGTCTTGGCCTTTGAACTTCGAGCTCATTGACACTGGACTTTTCCTGCACTAAAAGTACCAGTTGAGACAAATTATATTCTACTATGCACCTAACGGAACAGTGAAAATGGAGTCCTGCCCTCTGATGAGTTACAGTGCCATTAGGGTCGACCTTAAGATTTGCATGGCCTAGGGAGAAGCTAAAATGTGGGGTCTCTGGGGCCCTTCCCCCTCTGGGGCACCCTTTGTGGAGTCCCTAGAGGTGGTCATGTTTGGAGTCCCACTGAGAGGGAGTGAGGCCCCACACCCCACCCTGGTGAAAACAGGGGCCACTGCAGGGTGCCTGTAAGCAAAGAAAATAGGAGGCGCCCCAGGTCAACCTTTGGTAAGGCTGTCCCTGAGTGCTTTCCAATAGAGCTGTGTGGGGAGAAATGGGAGATTGCTTTTACCTTAATTATCAACACAAACTGATAGGGAATTTATTTTCTTTACCTAATTTATAACAGCAGTAAGTCCTGTTACCTGATTAAGGGCTCAGCTACTTTCTAGCTCCTAGAAATTAATGATTGGCTGCCTTAAGATCCCTTGGCTTTGGTTCAAGATTCTAACACTTATAATTTACTGCCAGGAAAAGTTCCCCATCAATCATAATTGCTTAAGTTAGCAATGTGGACAAAATATCGATTGAGCTCCAAATTGAGAACATAAAACTCATTTTACTTGGGAGCAGAAATGGGTCTACATCAGCCTATCTTATTCTACAGCCTCCCCCACTCTTGATTCAAATTCATTAATGAGAATATCAACAATATGAAAGAAAAATATTTTTTTCTTTTCAGGTGGAAAGAAAAATGTGTTCAATATAAAAGGTGTTGCTTTTGGCTTGGCCTGCAATTTCTGGTGCCCAAGGTGAGCCCATTNTGCCTGGGGCGCGGAAGGCGAGGCAGTCCGCAAGGTATGAGGTACCCAGACCATATAGGGCTTTATAAATCAACACCAGCACGTTGAATCTGGATCGGTACACTATAGGCAGCCAGTGCAGTGTGGAGCACAGGTGTAATATGCTCCCGTCGCCTCATCCCTGTAAGGAGACGTGGCCCAGGCTACGACTTGCCCAGCTGGGCTGATTGGGGCTAACATGCGCCCTCCGATCTGTTAGGCCCTGTCCTGCCCAGCCCAGTCCAGCCCAGCCCAGTCATGAGGTGAGGTCCAAAGACGGCATGGAGAAGCAAGCTCAACCAGGCCACCAAACAGCTGATTGGGGAGGGGGGGCTGGAAGAGCATGCTCACCTCACTGGCCAAACAGCTGATGGCCCAGAGGAGCATACTCACTCGGTTCACCAAACAGCTGATCAGGGGGCCCAGAGAAGTGCACTCACCCAGCCTACCAAATGGCTAATTGGAGGCGGCCCGGAGGAATGTGCTCACCCTGGCCACCAAACAGCTGATGGGGGGGGTACAGGTGGAGGAGTGAGCTCACCCAATTGGGTGTGTGTGCCAAACAGCTGATCAGGCAGAGGGGGAAGAAGGGCACCTTCTGAGCATGCTCCTCTGGGCTCCCGGACCAGCTGTTTGCTGAGCCAGGTGAGCATGCTGCTCCGACCCTCCCAATCAGGTGTTTTGGTGACTGTTTCTCTTGGGGGACCTATCCTGTTGGGCAGCATTCTGTGAATCCTGTCCCATGTGGATGGTTCCTTGGCCAACCTGTGGCATGGAGGGATTTGTGAAGGCTGCCCCCCTCCCAGATTCACTCTTTTTTCTTTTCAGGTGGAAAGAAAAATGTGTTCAATATAAAAGGTGTTGCTTTTGGCTTGGCCTGCAATTTCTGGTGCCCAAGGTGAGCCCATTAGATCCCCAAACAGATCCTCTTTCTTAAAAGTGTGAATTTCTGGAGGGAGAGAGAGTGCAGATTCAGCACTTGCAGGTGATGTAAAATGATTGTCCTTGCTTGCAGAGTTATCCAACATCATCCTCTGCCTGTGGAGAGTCAGCATGCTGTGGAAGTAATGAAGTTTATCTTGGTAGGAAGAAGAGGTAGGGGCCAAGTGGCTCACAAATGCATAGATTCCTCCTCTCTAGTTAATCAAGACAATTTCAGCTAGCTCCTGAGTGTTACATATAGCATCAAATATAAATGGCAAAACCTAAAGGCAAAAGACTCAGTTAATATAGGGAGGAGTTTTCTGTGCAGTGCCTATTCAAAGTCATATACAAGCCATTAGTTATACAAACGTGTAGCCTGAATCAACCTGAGAGGAAATGCTAGACCTGAAAATACAGAGACTATGGGCAAGTTTCAGGTTCTCCTTGATTCATGGACGCAGACAGTTACCCAAGTATATAGCTGCAGAATATACTGATTCAATCTCATATGACCTCACTGCAGATCCCACACGAGTATTATCCCTTCCAGAAAACTAAGGCACAATTGGATACTCCAGGGCACCGCAGGATAGAGTAGTGGCAGAGCCTGCACAGAAGGGAAAGCAACCCAGAGACAGGGCTTGTGGACTAGGCTCTCCTGCTGCCACAGTTTTGTGATTCTCTGTAGGGGCCAATAGCTATTGGAGACTATGGGTGTTGTTAAACAAGATGGGCGGTGTGTGTCTGTGGTCGGTGTGTGGGGTGTGTGTGTGGTGCATTGGGGAGCACTTCAAATGAGCAGTCTCACGCATGGCTGCCCCGTCCACGCACCGCCCACCTTGTCCGCACATGGGGCACTCTGGCTTTTTCCTGAGTGCCCCATGCATGGATGGGGTGGGAGGTACGTGGGTCAAGGGATCACACACCAAATTCACACAAGTGCTCCCCCACACGCACGGTGGATGTCCACGCATGGGGGGCGTCTAGTTTAAAAAACACCCTATGTCTCTTATGAACAATTGTATGATGGGGACAAAAGACAAAGAGCAATCAAGTATATTCAGTAATGGTGCCTCTAGTCTTGTCTTTTGTCTAAGAGCTGGCTGCCACCTGAAGAGGACCTGAAATGCATGAGCTCTATACTCTTTGGGGAACCTAGACTGAAAGAAAATACATCAGCTATTTACTGCTGGGCCTGCTTTTTTTAACCAGATGGTTTTTGTTTGTTTGTTTTTATATATAAAAAAATCAGGGCTGGTCCTTGGTTTTCTTGTGAATTTACCGAGGACCAGTGCATTCAACCTCGGCTTGTTGTGTTTTGAAGTTCCGAGGAAGGCCCCATAAACTTTGGATCTCAGAAAAAACTCAGCCAAGTTCAGGAAGTGGGGGGCAGAGGACTGCAGGTACAATTCAGCAGGCGGCGGGGTAAGGGAAATACTTAGACAGCAGTGGCAGAGGAACGGGGGCAGGGAAGAGGGCCAATGGGATTGGGGAAGCAGGGGCACTCACCAAAAGCTGTGGGGAGCTGGGCGCATTGCTCTCTCTGGACTCTGCCACCATGCATTTAATTTCTGCACTGGCTGTCTGGGAACAAGCTGGACTACATTCCCAGCATGGTCTGAGACATTATAGGAGCATGCTCTGAAAACAAACCTCCCTCAGAAGTTACACATACAGTGGCAGAGTCCAGAGAGAGCAACGCACCCAGCTCCCTGTGGCTTTTAGTGAGTGCCCCCCCCCTTCCTCGGCCCCATTAGTCCTCTTTCCTGTCCCTGTTGCCTACTTACTTTCCTCAGCCCCCCGCTCTCTGCCCTCCCCCCACCCCCAAATTCCCAAGCATTTGCTGAGGTACTGAATGCTGGTCCGAACACTCGGGACTGGCACTCGGAACCTCAGAGAATACTTGCAAATTTGTATATGCTGTTCTGAATAATAATAAAAACATTTGCAAATATTCTCTCAGGTGTGTGTGTGTGTATTTTAGTGCTGTATATATGCTTTTACACACACACACACACACACACACACACACACACACACACACACACTTGAGAGAAGAGAGAGCGTCTCACACACAGAAGAGAGCCTCAATTTGGCCTTTGGCGTGTTCCGTGTTTCAATGTGCCACAGCCCTTTAACAAGTTTGAATCTTTCTTTTAATATTTTATAGAACTTAAGAACTTCAAAATGCAAATAGCAGTAAGACTAACTATGAACTATATTGAGAGAATGATCTTAAATTTACAGTTCTCTCTGGCATGGAAGTTTCAGCAGTCTCTTCTCTGTCTTAGTCTCTGCATTGTCTAAAACTTTTCTTTAAAGGAGATTTCAGCACTTTTCCCCCAACTTGCTTATTTTCTGAAAATTTTCTATGACCTGATAACATGGGTCACTGAAATCCTTCTGAGATGAGTGCACTATCAATCTGCTGAAATACATACCAGGATTGCACAACTGGTGGTATTGAAACTTGAACTCGGAAACTTCCCTTTTCCCTTTATTTTCCTGCCTTTTCATCAGCACATTGTAAAAGCAAAAGCTAATTCAAGCAGCTAGACCTACGAATGACCTTTTCTAGATTCTTCTCTCCATCTACACACATGATAACAATGAGAGGCGGATACTTGCATCAAGAAGAAAATATCCTCAGCCCTGCAATTTTAACACAATATACTACTCAATTCTCTCTCTCTCTCTTTTAAAGGAAACATTTCTTCAACGAGGACTTCAGACTAGTTTTAGATTTTACACGAGAACTCAGGCTTGATTTTCGCAGTGTTGTTGAGGACCTGCATACCTAACACACAATGGGCACAATCCTATAGTCCGCGTACGCTGCCTCCTATGTGCAGCGCACGGCCAGAACATGTGTGCTCAGGCATGTATGCATGCCACATGTAGCAAAGGAACAACCTGTTTGAGGCAGGCCAATGTGACCCTCTGAGCCCCCCCCTGCCCCCCCATGGCCTGGGAGATGGAGCAGAAGCTGTGCCTTCTCCATCCCCAGGCCATAGGGTGTGTGGGCTCGGGGGGTGGGGGTGTCGCATCAGCCCGAGTTGCGCCCTTGCCTCACGTCACTGTGCTGAGCGCAGGGCATGTGTGCATGCATGAGCAAGCACGTTCTGTTCCGAGCACTACACCTGTGGGCAGCAATCACAAGCTATAGGATTATGCCCATTATTTGCTTATGAATTTTGAATAGTCCTGCCTTTTGCATAAACAACACCTATGTCCTCCTGTGACAGGGAAAGCTCCACCGTGGCATCTCTAGGTTTAAGTGCTGGGCTCAGTAGTTGGGGAAAACACCAGAGGTGATGCAGTAAATGTATCACTCTTCCCCACCACCCCAGGTCAATAAGAAGGATGGGCTTGCAAGCCATTTTGAATATAAGAGGGAGGGAAAGGAATGAGAAGGGAGGATCAGAGGGGAAGTTGTTTGTAACAGGGTAGAGTCCCTGTGGGCTACTGGCCTTTAAGGAGGTGCATTTTAGGGCTGAAGAAGGTGCATCTCTGGGATAACTGGTTCAACGGTGTTGGACATGTCAAAGCCAGCCCAGGGTGAAGACCCAGGGAAAGATTTGGGTTTAGAGAGAGAGGGAAGGAGGCCAGAGGTACGCAGAGCTTTGCCTCAAACAGAAAGACACTAGGAGACAGGAGGTGAGATGGGGCTCTGTCTCAGGGAAGTAGGCTCAGAGGGTTGTGCCTGAGTGGGAGGGTTTGCTGGGTTTCAGAGGGAACATGACTGGACCAGAGAACCAGTGGAAACTTGACAGGGGGTCTCTGGCCTGAGGAAGGTGCCTGCCAGGTCAGAAGGTATCCCCTTTTGTATAGATAAGACTCTGTGAAGAATAAAAGGACTGTTGAAGCTAATTCCCTGAGTGACTGTTGGGACCCTAATTCTGCCTCTGTCATACTTCCCTAGCTGCTTCCAAGCCTCTCTGTTTCTGTCTTGGGCACTGTCCTCCACACTCCATGTTGGTAGCTCCCTGTTCAGGGAGCTCTAGACCCATATGCTTCTGGCATCCGGGGTCAACCTTTCCCTCAGAGAGGCCCCACAGGAGCTGCTTTCCACTCTCTCACTTCTCATTGGGCACAATGATCCAGACCCTCAGGTAAGCCGCCCTGCACTCGGTCACCCCCATCACTCATGTGGCTTGGCAGCCAATGTTAGGGGTGCCCACATTCTCCACCACTTTGTGGCAAGAACAGACTCATCTGGGATAAACCCTGGCAGGATAAGGGCCCCAACAGTCACTCAAAGCAGGGAATTAGCTTTAACAGTCCTTTTATTTTCCACACAGTTTTATCTATACAAAAGGAGTTACCATATGGCCAGGCAGGCACCTTCCTCAGGGCAGAGGCCCCTTGACAAGTCTCCAGCAGTTCTCTGGACCAGGCACACTCCCTCTGAAATCTAGGAAACCCTCCCACTCAGGCAAAACCCTCTGAACCTACTTCCCTGAGGCAGAGCCCCCTCTCAGCTCCTGCCTCTCCTAGTGTCTCTCTGTTTGAGGCACAGCTCTGTCAAGTGCCTGCTTCTTTCCCTCTTGAGTCTTTCCCTGACTTTTCACCCTGGGTGTGGTAGACCCTGTGTTGGGTGTGGTAGAGCCACTACCACACCCAACACAGCTGAGCCAATTACCCCAGAGATGAACCTTCTTCGACCCTAAGATGCACCTCAAAGGGCCAGTGGCCCACAGGGACTCTGCCCTGTTACATTGTTTCTTTAGGCAGCTACGCTGATTAAGCCAGAGCAGTTAGGCACCTGGGGCAGCTATGGCTGCCCTAGTACCTGAAGTGAGCTAATATGCACCCTTATGGAAAGGAAACTACAGTGGATACCCAAGAAGAGATCCGAGTTCAAATGAGTGCACTTGGGGTCTGAATATACAGACCCCAAATTGGGAAGTGGATCGGAGATATGCTGTGTCTGGGGCTGACTGATGGGGGCACTGGGCATGGAGACAGAGTGGCAGGCCTCAAGGAGGACTCTGCTACAAAGATAAGTCAAAGTCCATCATGAGCCATGCAACCCATCGGATTCGTGATGTTAATGCACAACAGTTTCTGTGGCCTACTGAGCAGCAGGGAGTGATGTGGCACAGAAGCTGTCTTTGATTTCCCCAACCAAATGGATCATGTACCCATTCACAGTTGAGTGAACTGGAGGTGGCCATCCAGCATGAGGCCACTTGGACCCACAGTCTTCAGGAATGCAGTTGAGTGTCGTAACCACACAGCCACCCCCTGCTACATGCCCTTGCTCACGCATATCTTTCTACACAAACAGGCTTCATTCATGCAGCTCACACTGGGGCCTGTGCTAATGAGTGGAGAAGCTCTGCCAATATGACGAGTGTGTTGAGTAGATCCCCACAGAGTGGTTCTCCCCTGCAGTACCTAATCCAGAGCACTCTATACCTGCTTCTGCCATAGAAGACAGCACACAACTCCATTTCAGCATGCTGAGGTGGTACTGGTGTGGGGAGAAGCAGAAGAGGCATGGCCAGAGCCAGCCTTAGAATTTGCAGGACCCACGGTGAAGATAAAATGTTGGTTCCCTCTTGGCCCCACCTCCTTGGGGGCACCTTCCACAGAGCTCTAAAAGTGGCTGTGTCTGGAGTACCACTGGGAAGGTGTGGCCCCACCATTCCTGCTCTGGTGAAAACAGGGGCCATTGTGGGGCAATCGGAAAGAGCGGGGCCTGGGGTAGTCACCTGTGGTAAGGCCGGATCTGGGCATGGCACCACATCTCCTGTTGCTGTTAAATCCATAATACAGGGAGGGGCAATGTGCTAGCCTTTCTGGTGTCCATGGGTCCAACAGGGGTGGGCAGATGGGTGGCCAAGCTCAGATGCATGCCAATAGGGGGCAGAGCCATAGTATATGGATCTTTTCTAAAACAGCATATGTCATTTCTAAAACTGGTTGGATTTTGCAAAACTAACATATACGGTCATAACCAGAAAGAATTCAATACATAATGGCGCACCCACTTCTGAAGTGACCCCTGATGAGAATCTCATGAATGGAGAAAGTTGACCTCTCTCTTCATCTCTGTATAATTTACAGTGTTGCTTTCAGTAAGGAAAACCTTGATGATTTTAGAGATTCTGCTATTTATCTACACAGATTTGTCGCACACCAGTAACCGCATATCTCCCCTGCCTGAAGAGTAGTAGCAGTAATTTATTTCCCGCTCTCTCTTTCTCTGAGATAATGTGTACATGGCAACTTGTGCTGCTGAGATTTGTATCCCATTTTTAAGAGGATACCGATACCTGGACCACTTTTAGGCCCCATTTTCCTAAGCTAGAAGAGTTCTCTCCCCATACCCCTCCCCCCCAAATCCTAAATAATGAAGGTGATGAGCTTTGGTTTAATTTCCAACTGAGATTGATTTTCTTTAATGAGGCCATTAGTTGGCATTTGAATCTACAATTTTTTCCTTGTTTACTCTGGGAGATTTTAACTCATATATGCTTGTTGGTCCAAATCATTAACTGGTGATGCCAATTTACCAGATTTTCCAACAACTGCAGAAATTGGTTGCTGTATTCAATCCAACTTGGTGGAAAATTCTTTAACAAGCCAACACCACCTGGTTTGAAATGTCATGTCATTCTTCAGACCCATCGAAGGTGGTGCCTGGCAAGACGAGATGGAATGATTACCTTCTACTTATACTTCTATTTATATTGTGTCTGGCATAGCACCTTAGGATGAATACAGAGACATAACAATCACGAATTCAAACTGACAAAGGCAGAAGAAATTATCTCAGAACTATCCATGAATGCGGGGCAAAAATGAGAGTACAATCATCCCTATTCAAGCCCAGCTCCTCAGAGAAAGCCTGAGTTGACTGACAGAATTTACAGTCAATAATGACTTTGGTAAGAGCAATATCACTTGAGTGTGAACAGCAGAAATCATGGTACAAGAAATTCTACTGGCAATCTGGAAACGTTATGGATAGTGGGGTGAAAGAGGATCCTCAATCTCAGCGTGGCCCAAAGATGACAACAGAACATGCCAGCACTTCCCCCTCCCTGCCAAATAAAGTATTCTCTGTTGGCTGCTTAGACTTGCATCTGGTTATCTTCCTCAGCCACAATATTGCCATCCCACTGATTATGCATATTGGTGTGAATCTACATTACTCTTTTGTGCTGTTTAAATAGATTTAATTTCATGCAAAAAGACATGAGCGGTGCTAATTTGAGCCACAATTGTTTATGTAAGAATGCATTTATCTGTCGGGTATTTAAAATAGGAGATGTGTTTTCCCTATTTGAGCTTCAGTGACATTTTGACAACGTACTGAGTAATATCAGCTTCACTCTGTATCTTATAATGCTGAAGCACTTCGGAGGATGTTGCATAATGTATGGAAAATACACACAACGATCCCAGTATTGGTTAATTGAAACTATATGTGCACTGCACCTCCCACACGCTGCCCCACACTATCATTTTAAATAACCTATGCATTTTACATGCTAACAAGGGGTTGTTTAAGAACTGCTCCTTTGCTTCCTGGGATACAAAGGGACGAAAGATAGTTTACTAAAAAGTACAGCTTCTCTCCTTTTGAGCTTTGCAACCTTTCCTTTCGCATACTAAAAATGTAAAGCACTCCATATCATTCCAATAATCTAATTTTCCAATCCACCTTTGTTAACATTGCTGGCTGAAGTCAATTACAAATGCCTAAAGGCTCCCAGCCTCATAATCATAGTGTGACAGGTCAAATTTTATTGTTTGCTCCATCCATCATTACTGACACACTAATTGAAAGTATGCAAGGCACAGTCTACTCACCACTTCTTCCTTCTCCCTGTGCACCTGCTGTAATTTTAATGCAGAAGGTTATTAAGAAGCACATTGTCTGCTGTCATTCAGCGCTCACTTCTTTCATGCATTTCAGAAGACTGCCCATAATTATGCTTTTCCTCCTTCTGTAGCTAAAATTCTTTACTGCCTTTGGGCAAACACACCTGAAGAGGCTATCATTGATGAGATTTGCAAGTAACAATTATATATCTTTTAAAATTTTTTTTTTTCAAAATCTCAGTCTTGACTTAGAGAAGGAGCCACATCCCTATTGTGCGAGGCCACTGTTTCCCAAAGTGGAATCCATGGATCACTGGCAGTCTGCCATGGGTTATAAAAGGGTCCATCCACTGAACCAGAAATCACAATTTCAGATGATGCTCACACAGTGCATAGACCCTGCCTACATCCAGGTACACAGGCAGCCCCTAAAATGCAAGGATGGGAAGCCCCTAAAATGCAAGGATGAGGTTTACAGAGGAAGATGAAGGATCAAGCTCTCTTTGCGCCATTTCTGTCTACTATTGGTCCAGACTCTTTCCCCTCTTCCTCCTCCCTATTGTTCCCTAGACCCTGTGCTTTTGTACTGCTGTGTGGTCTTGCACTGTCATGGGTGGGGGAGAGCAGCTGCAAGTGCAGACTGTAGGCTGGTGTAGAAGGAGCAACAGCAGGAGAAACAGGATCCCTGGTCCAGAAAGAGTGAGCTGAGGCAGAGGTTGCTTGGTTGTGAGTTTGACAGGGTATAGGAGTTGGAGGCTGCTTTCACGCATTACACAATGGACTATTATAATAACTGGAGATAATACTGGGTATTCTAATTCTTCAGTTTTTGTAATGTGTGAATGCACTATTCCTTTTATGCTGCAAGATCTCAGGTCACTGAGCCACACAATGTGGCTTTTACAACAACCAGGTATCTTGCAGCATAAAGGGGGAATAGTGCATTCATACATTACAAAAATTGTGGAATTATAATACCTGTATTATCTCTAGTTATTATAATAGCCCATCGTGTAATGTGTGAAAGCAGCCTGAGAAGAAGGTAGTGATACAGGATTTGGGTGGTGGAGGATCTGTGAGAAAGCACACTTGCTGTCTGGGGTTGATATGTGCAAAAGAAACCTGAGGTAAAGTTCGTGAGAGGTTGGGTGCAACTGGTTTGAAAAGTTCATGAACACTGTTTTTCATAGTCACTGGTTCCAAATGGTATACCCCTCCTATTTATAATACCTTCTTTATTCTTTGTCAATTGTTCTATCTTTACAGAGTCAAGGAGGAGAACAGAGAAGCCCTGAGGAGGCTAATCTGAAACACGCTGGCTTGGTTACTTTTACTATGTATTTAACTTGGACTTTACATTTATAGTCTCAGGACTTATCGATTAGGGTTTTCAATTGTTTTGGTTGAATTTATGGATATAAATGATGAACATATGTTTGTTTTTTTATCAGATTCATTATCATTATATTTCCTTATTGTTTCATTAAATTTTGTCTCTTATACAAGACATTTTTACAGACCTCCATGGGTATATTTAACTTACCAGAACATGATGAAACATACATTAGGGATGGGCGAACGCGGTTCGGAAGTTCGGAGTTCGGACCGAACTCGAATAGTTCGGTCAACTGAACCGAACGTTCAAACCGAACTCGAATTCGAACGTTCAGTTCGGATGCGTTCGGTGAGTTCGGAATTGAATTTCCATTGGTTTCAATGGAAAACACATTATTGGCTGTAACATTTTTGTTTTTTAAGCTATGTGGCTGGAATTTGGGGTGCCTCTACCTCCAATAGAACTCATTATGTACACCAAATTTCAAAACAACTGGATAAAGGAATACGATTTTAGAAGCAGGTGAATTATTGTATTTTGCAATATTCTACATATACATTCTTAGCTGTAACATCTTTGTCTCACATCTAATGTAGGTGAAACTTGTCCAGTTTATACCCCTTCTCATAGTAACTATCTTTGCCAAATTTCAGAAGGATTGGACAAAAGGTCTTGGTGGTATAAGCAATTAACAAATAAATGTATGTCTGACTATAACATCTTTGTAGTCCAACCAGTGTACATGAAATTTGGCAGGACTATATATTTCACTTTCATGATCATCTCTGCCAAATATCAGAGAGATATTATAAAGGGTCTCAATTTTATATGCCTGTACAACAAATGTAGAGAAGGGGCCTATGCCTGGGATTCTCTTATGTCACTGTGGTATAAGATCGGTTTGTGATGCAAATTGGCCAACAGAAGTGGTTCCCTTTATCAAAATCTCCTGTACATTTGCTGAAATAGCAGGAACGGTATTTGATACATTCCTGTCAAATATCCTGTAAACAGAATGGAATATCAAAATGTAACAGCTGGAAATGTATTTTCAGGTTAATGTCTTATACCCTTGGGACCCTTTATCCACTCTTTCCTAAAATTGGCAGAAATATTAAGCATATAGAGGGATGTAATATGCACAAGTTTCATGAACATTGGATGCAAGATAAAGAAGTTGTAGTCATGAATGTGTATGGAGCTTTTCTTAAAATCACAATATTCAATTGCTTCTGAAATCAGTTTCCTTTATCTAATCGTTCCGAATGTTGGTCTACTTGGTGCGCTCCATTGGGGGGTACAATCTCCCTAAATTTCATCAAAAAGTAATAAGAAACAAAAATGTTATAGCCAGAAATATGTTTTTTAGTTTTTTCCTTTTATTTCAAAAACTAAATGTCATTTTCAGTTCCTGATTGCACTGAACTAAAGACCGAACCGATCCCGACCGAACCGAATCCAAACTCAACATTCGACCTGAACCACCGAACGGCCAGACATTCAAACCGACGAACCGAACCGAATGGACGAAACGAACGCAGCCGAACCGAACGGCCGAACCCGAACCATGATCTGTTCGCCCATCCCTAACATACATATATAAAAAAAGAAGGCGGCCTAGAAAATTAATCAGATGCACCCCCCTCCTGGGAGGGGACCTTGGCTTTCCCAGGACCTGGGCTGGCCGGACATATGCGTGAGTCAGTTGGCCACTTTCATATATGCATACATGTATCCAGAAGCAGGGTAGCCTGCACATATGCCTGGTTGGCTGGCATGTCCATGCACCAGGAAGAGAAAGGCTCTCTTGGGAAACTTCAGGAAGCCCCTACTGCCACACTCCTGCTGCCATGCCCCTCCAGGAGGGCCCCTCCACTGCCATCACCATGCTACTGACACTGCTACCACCCCAGCCCCAGGTAAGCACCAGTGCGACCATTCTATGCCTCCTGCCCATGGTAATTAATTCTCAGGGGGATCTGGAACTGATTTTGTACCCCTGGCTACACATGGTTATAAAATGTACTGCCCATTTTAGCTCTAATCTTAACCACTCACCCACCTTCCTCAGGAGTGCCTCTGATCCTCGTTCTGTCCCCCATATAATTCTTCCACCCATAAGTCTCTGTCATTCAACCCCACCTGACCATAAGAGTCTTTGAGAAGGGCCCAGATGCTTCCCACTGCACAATCACAGTTTTCAAGATGTTCCCGTACGTCTAGTCTTTTGGGGGAGTGGTGACAAAAGCGGCCACTACTTTCAATTCACTCTGATAGCTACAATAGGTATGCTATGCTGCCATACAAATGGTCCAGTTCAGTAAAGGATCTGGAAGCAGATTTAGGAAAGCTCTATGCTCGCAGGGAATTATACAATGAACAGGTATAAACTATGTAAAACAAGTTACATTTCAGAAATTAATTAATTCCCCTAAGTAAGTTAATCTTTTTAGATTAGTACAATTAATAATAATTTAAGAAATTCTGCACCTATGCTTGTATAGAGTATCCCTTGTATTCAGGTCATTACCTTGAAAATTCATAGATTAAACTCAAGAGAAGTATAAAATCTTGCACTTCTATTGCACCCTCAGCCCAAGAATCTCACAGCCCATTGACAAAATGAACAAATATTATTATTAGCAAGCATTTATATATATCATTTCAGCAATGTACCTGGCGCTTTACAAAGTAATGGAATAGACACAGTCCCTGCCCTAGGGATTACAATCTGAGAGACGGGGTGGGGATGAGGAACAGAGGGAGAGACAAGGGATGTATCATTCACGAAAATGTGAGGTCTCCGGTGCATGTGCTTGGTTTGGTTACATCGAGAATGATGACTGGCTGGTTCATGTGGTGAGGATATGAGTACACAGACCTCAGGTAACAGATTGTACTGGATGGTAAGTATCAGCAGGAGTTAGGAGAGGGGAGTGAAGAGTCGTAGAGGGCAGAGCAGAAGAGGTGGGTCTTGAGGAGGGATCTGAAGGTATGAAGGGAGGGGGCGAGGCAGATGTGGGCAGAGAGGGAGTTCCAGGAATAGGGGGCAGCTAGGGAGAAGGGACAAAGGTGGTTAGAGGAGCAGGGGAGGCATAGGAGGGCGAGAGAGGGGACAGAGGAGGAGTGGAGTTCACGGAATTGAGTATGCAGGGAAATTAGCACAGAGAGGTAGGGGGGAGCAAGGTTGTGAAGAGCTTTATAGGTGAAGATTAGGAGCTTGTGCACGATTTTTTTCAGGAAGGGGGATCCAGAGAAGAGAGGCGAGGAGGGGCTGCACGTGGTCGAAGCAACGGGTGAGGTGGCAGCAGAGTTTTGGACAGAGATAAGGGGAGAAAGGTGAGAGCGGGGGAGGCCAGTGAGAAGGAGGTTACAGTAATCGAGGTGAGAGATGGCCAGGGCATGAACAAGGGTGTTGGCAGAGGAGACAGATAGAAAAGGGTAAATTTTAGCAATGCTACGGAGGGAGAAGTGACAGGATTTGGCAACAGAGTCAATGTAGGGTTTAAAAGAAAGGGATGAGTCAAAGATGAAGCTACCAGCAACAGAGATGATGTAGGGTTTAAAAGAAAGGGATGAGTCAAAGATGAAGCCTATGCTATGGGCTTGGGGGACAGGAAGGATGGTGACTCCATCGATAAGGATTGACAGGGAGGAGGGAGAGGAAGGATGAGGGGGGAAGATAAGGAGATCAGTTTTAGCCATGTTGACATTGAGACATCCAGGTAGAGAGATCAGAGAGACAGCTGGTGAGGTGAGCTTGAACAGATGGAGGGACTGGGAGGGAGGGAGCAGGGAGAGTTAAGTATCATCAGTGTAGAGGTGATATTGGAAACGATGGGAGGCAATGAGTTTGCCTAGGGACAGGGTGTAGATAGAGAAGAGGAGAGGGCCAAGGACAGAGTCTTGGGGAACACCAACCAAGAGGGGAAAGGAGGTGGAGTTGGCAAGAGAAACATTGAAGGAGCGGTCAGGGAGGTATGAGGAGAAGCAGTCGAGGATGGAGTCACGGAAGCCAAGGGAGTGAAGTGAGTCCAACAAGAGTGAGTGGTCAACAGTATCAAAGGCAGCAGAGAGGTCAAGGACAAGAATGGAGTATGATTGCCATCATTTTAGAGATGGGAAAATGGCAATGCTGAGAATTTAAAAAGCATGGATTACTTGTGAATATCTCTGCCCCCTTCCCCTAACCCGATTAATTCCTTGCTCTCACCATACATTGGATATTTTCACACAGATTTGGGGGTGCACAACCCCAGAGCAAGCTTGCTTGCAGCCATTTTAAATGGACCTAGCAGCTACCATGGTCCACCTGCACAGCACCACTCCCCCCACACCATAGCGCTGCCTGCAACATTATGGTGTTGCTGGGGCAATCCCTGGATGAGAGCGGGGCTTCAGCGGCCATCCACTGAGCAGACAGATGGCAGCCCTGCCTTCGGACGCTGCCCCAGGGGTGGACTACCTGCTCTGCTGGCAGTGCTCCAGGATGTTGCAGAGCACCGTCAGCAGGGCAGCTCTGGATCAGGAACAACCTGCTCCACCTCTGCTCTGCCTCCACATCTGGCAGATCACCTTTAAACACACAACCCACATGGGGGTGAGGCAGGGCAGAGGAAGAGCAGGTGTCCGTGTGAAGACAACCATTGACACAGGCTGCCTTATTGCCAGTCTGGAAAGCATTACTATTACATTAACCTACTGCCAGAACGATTATGAGGAGTTCAAGACTCATTTTGTATAAATTCAGAATGCTAATGAAATAAATAACATGCATGATGATTTACCCATTTACTGCAAGAAGTATATCTTGGAGGGAGAATATGGTAATGTCTACAAACTATTATGATTTAGAGTTAACTGTTAGACTCTGACAACTCTGGGAAGCCACAGTTATGGAAAAATTACAGGTTCAGGAATAAAAATTAGGATCTACAAACTGACAAAACATGTTAATTACAAAAGAAACCTAACTGTAGGAAACCCTGCTTCTAGCAGCCCAGAAAGAATTTTTAATTGTTTCTGACTGTGGAATGGAAGAACAAAGGGAAAGAAACTAAAATTACACATAATGTACTAGGAAAGGTTATCGGGAACAGATAAATATTCCTTGGCTGCTGCTAGATTGGTTGGCATTAGAATTTACCTCATGTGACTTGATAAAATTTGAAGATGGAAATTGTGACCAGTATTTTAAAGGGGAATTGCTGAATCTGATCACACTTTCCCATATACCTCTGCAATTCACTGCATGCATTTTCTCAAAAAAATTAATCAGAATTCTTTCTTGGTGTGCAGGGGGTCAGAGTGGCCCCGGGCAGCGCAGGGAACCAAGGACGGAAAGATCAGTGCTGCTTTTGGTGAGCCCCCACCCCCCGTGCCATCCGACCCAGAGAGTATCCTCAGGAGCCCCGTCCATCAGGGGAACAGTGGACACCTGCCTGATACCCGCCAGCTGGACTAATTGGGAGCCTGTCGGGAGGTATAAGAGTGCGCTCGGGGGTTGCGGCAGTGCTGTACAGCGTCGCAGCTAAAGGCGTCGCGCGCAAGGGCACGCCCTTGGACACATGGCCTTATGCGCGGGCCCGGCACAGGGCGTGGAACTCTGTTGAGTCTTGGTCTCGGAACCTTTTTCTCGTTGGGGATTGTTGGGGGAGTACTTACAACTGGAGTGAGCTCGATTTATTTCCCCCCTGTGCGAGACTTTAGATTAAGTATAAAAGCTCCTGCTGGTTTTAAAGAAGTTATGCCTAAGTGAAAAAGGAAATCAGGGATGAAGACAAGAACTCGAACTGCATTAAATCAGTCTACATTGAAGGATTTTCTTAAGAACTCCCAGGTGGCTGAGACATTAGAAGAGAGGGTATGTATGGATGAGTGGATGGCCATGGGATACAGGACAGTGACCTTGGGGCAACTGATTCGTCATCGGTGGGGGAAATGAAATTTGGACAGACCCCCCCCTCTGCAGGACATAAAGGGTGTGGAGGTACAAGTTGGGCCTCCACACCCTATGTGATCAATAGTTATTCTGAACCCTTGGGAGTATACTCCCTGCCCAGAGAGGATCCCTATTCTAAGTTGCAGGCTCAGTTGGAAAGTATAAATGCGAAGCTGGCACTGCATTCTTGTCAGCTAAAGCTTATAGCTGAGGCGCAAAAAGTTTTTAGGGATGGGCAGGGCAGATCCTGCTGTGCTGGCAGTAGGAGAAGTATTACTGTAGCGTGTCAGACACAGGGTTATATCACCACTTTGGCAGATAACAGATTGCAGTCCTCAATCATGCTTCTTAGCCTTAGATCCATAGAGGAGGGTCCCATAGAGCAGCCCCATAGGCGACTAAGTATCAGAGGATCAAATCTCCCTGGCTCTAATTTAAGGAAGAATCAATATAGGGAACCTATTTTAATGTGGGGTGTTTTGTCCTTTCAAATCAGACCACTACCAAATGGTCACACCCCTCAGTGGAAAACTAAGGCGGATATAAAACATCATCTTTCTGCCATTTTGGGCCTGGAAGTACCATATAAGCATATTGGCCCTTATTATAAAATTCCCTCTCGAGCTAATTGCCAGTGAGTGGTGGTGCATTTTCGAGATGATAATCTGGTTTCCCATCTTTTATTTCACACCCCTTTATTCTTTTCTTGGGGGATTCAGCTGGGGGAGGCTTTCCACCATGGGGGATATATCCACCCTAATTCAGCCTCCAGGGAGCCTGAAGGGATGCATAGGATATGAACAGAGCAGAAGAGTTTTACTGCTAGGGTAAGTAGTAGAAAGGAGGTATCCCTTCGGAGGAGACCCTCCAGGCTAAAGACAGATCTGGGGGGCAACAGTTGTCTGTCCCCCTGTAATCCAGCGGAGAATAGGCTAAATAGGGGAACCTTAGGTAAGGAAAAGCTTACAGTACCTATCCAGGATAGACTGCTGTCCCTAGCATCCGGTCTGCGATCAAACCCACAGATGCAAGCTAGGGCCCTGGGTGTGAGGATAGGGAAAGGGGCTCAAGTGACCCAGGCTCTGGAGAGGCCCGAGCGACCGCAGAATAGTGAGTGTGCGGCTCAGTTACCATATCGGGAAGGTCATGTAGAACCCTACACCCCAGGAAGGCAGATGCAGGAGGAGTCTGTCATGCGATCCACGCAGGAGAAGGGTGGGAGTGCAGGGAAGGAGATAGTTATTCCAACCAGCCAGGACTTAGGTATATCAGAAATGACAGTTGACATTCTAGGTCAAGGCAGTAGTAGGAAAGCTCTGACTTAGGAGGACCCCCAGATAAGAACAGTAACAGGTCTATCAGAGGGAAGGCCTGTAAGGCAGCTCCAGCTATGACATTCACAGAAGGATCAGGATCCAGTCTCTATCTGCTCGTGGAACATCTCTGGATGAAACAGCCACCAAGGCTGCGCCGAATTTATTGACTATCTTAAGAAACATTGTATTATACTCATGCAAGAGACATGGGCCACAGAATGCATAGAATTAGAGCATTATTCGGCTTTCTGCCTCCCAGCTGTGGTTGTGGCAAATAGGGGGAGAGCTAGTGGTTGCTTAGCCTGCCTAGTCACTGAGGATATGGGAATGAGGGTTATCAGAGAAATTAGACATCCCCCTTTTTTGCTTGGTGTGGAGCTGATTTGTGGGACTCAGAAACTTATCCTTTTAAATGTATATGTACCTCCTGTTAATGTGGGCACCTTTGATCAAAGGACGTGGGATACCCTGGAAAAGGTCGTTTGTCAGGTGGTTGAAAACTCCCCCAAAGCCCTATGTGTGATAGCAGGAGATTTCAATGCCAGGATAGGCCCTGACCAAGTTGCATTGGCACCATATGTAGACCCTCCAGACTGCAGAATCTACTCTCAGCAGCTGGATATTAGTCTCCAAAGATCAGAGATTAAATGCATCAGGTGTAAGATTTATGAAAATGGTCATTGGGCTAAACCTGTGTATACTTAATGAAGCACACCTTCAAGATCAGGCTGGCGAGTATACCTTTTTGGGCAGACAGGGATGCAGTGTTACTGATTATATTTTAACCACTAGTAATGTGTTGAAATTTGTTACTGGCTTTCTGGTGGATTACATCCAATTGTCTGACCATCTTCCATTGATGGCGAGTCTGTCCTTTACTTGCCCTAACAGGGTGGTAGAGAATGAAAAGGGGGTATTGGATAATTTAGCTAGCTTCCGATATTATAGATGGGGTAGGGAGGTGGCTCAGTTATGGGCGTCCCTTTATCAATTAGGGTCGGGTGAGGAGAATGGGATTCTCTTGAGCCCAGAGTACCCGGAACAGGGGCAGTGGATATTTACAATAGGTTTAGTACCATCGTAAGCCTAAGACTGACAGCTGCGCTGCAGAGTAAGAGCCTCCTAAACTGTCTGGAAGGAAATCCACAGAAATGGTTTGATAAAGAGTGTCGGATGGCAAGGGAGAAATTTAAAAAGTTATACTGGGAGTATAGGGCCGGGTTACACTCAAACCTCCAAAGTCAGTATTTCCAGTGGAAAAAAGATTATAAAGAACTAGTAAGGCAGAAAAAGACCCTCCACTTTAAGAATAAGTGGCAGAATCTCTTGGAGGCGAGCACCGCAAGAGATTCTAAAGCTTTTGGGGCCATAATAAATGGAGCACTTTCTAGGGAAAGGAGATTCTGGGCTGTGCCAATTACCCCTGATGGATGGGAGCAGTTTATCCATAATACACAGATGGAGATGGATATAGGGGATGAGGGAGCCCAGGACCTAGAGAGAGTCTTTGATCAGACCCCCCTCAGATTGGGATCCAGTTACAGAAATGGAGGTAGGAGATATCATCAAGTAGGGGGAAGGCCCCAGGTCCAGACTTGATACAAATTGAGGCCATAAAAGAAAGATAGGATTGGTGGCTCCCGCTCTTGGCCAAGGTCTTCACTGAAATAAACAGCACAGGAAGAATCTCCAGGGACTGGTCTCGAGCTGTGGTAGTCCCTATTTATAAAAAGGGTTCAAGAAGGGACCCAGTGAATTACAGACAGATCAGCTTAGTAAGTGTGGTGGCTAAAACCTACACTAAATATCTTTTAAGGAGGATCACAGTTTGGATAAATCAAAAGGAGATATTATCCCAGGAGCAGATTGGGTTTCAGAGTGGGAAGAGTACACTTAACCACTGCTTAGTGATGCACCATTTGATAGAAAATATAAAATAGCCAATGGGAAATTATTCACCGCCTTTCTTGATCTAAAGGTGGCATTTGATTCAGTGGATAAGTCCCTTTTATGGGAGAAGTTGGAATGGATGGATATAGATAAACAATTATTACAGCTGATTCAAGTATTATATAGGAATACATCAGTTGCAGTTAAAACTGATGCTTCGGGGAGGTTGACTGCAGATATCGTAGTTACACGGGGAGTCAGACAAGGATGCGTTTTGGCGCCAACCTTGTTTGTTCTTTTTATTAATGATGTAATTCCTATAATGAGGCAGGATAGGTTTTTCCCACCTAGGTTGGCGGTTCAGCCAATTGGGGCCCTTCTTTACACCGACGATTTAGTCCTTTTGGCCCAGACTAGGATTGGCTTATTGAGGCCTTTGATGCCTTTATTTATTTAGGCGTCAGCTTTCGCTTATTGAGGCAGCTTGATGCCTCTAAAGATTACTGCTTGGCGAATCATTTGTCGATCAACCATTTAAAATCCAATGTGTTGGTCTTTCATCTGCCAATCGGATTTACAAGTGGCCCATGGGTGTGACCCAACTAAACCAAACGAAGTCCTATAAATACTTGGGGCTTTCTTTTAGGGCAAACAGCAGCTGGAAGGACCATCTGGGGAAGGCAGAGGTGACTGCAAAAAGCCTAATGCAGGCAATTTTGAGGTTGTTCTCTGGTACAGGGAGGAAAAGCCTGACATGGCAGCCCAGGTTTTTGAGACAAAAGTGAGGGCCTCTTACTTGTACGGGTCCAAAATTTGGGCCCCCTTGAGTAAGAAAAACCCGGACGCTTTACAGACTAGGTTTATGAGTGCTTTAACAAAGCATCCCGGGGGACCCCAGCGGCAGCCATGAGATTGGAATTGGGTATTCGGGCTTGGTCTGCGGTAGCAAGGGAAAGAGCGGTACTTTATTGGTTGAAAGCAAAGAGTATGACTCAGAATAAATTAATAAGAGCTATATTCCAGGACACTTATCTCAGCCCATGGCGTAAGGCCATAAATGGACATCTTCTGGCTATAGGCTTCTCGTAACTGTATATAGAGACGTTAAACTCAGAAGTTGCTAGACGGGAAATCATTGTGAGATGCCGTGATATTGATAGACAGGTGGATTTGACTATGGTGGGTAGATCTCCACATCTGGAGCCGTATGGGTTCCCTCTATGGGCTGCATGGCAGGTTACTTATCTACAACTGGGACATTCAGAGAAAAATATCTGTTCCTGTGTGCCAGATTGAATGCACTCCCTTTTGGAGTGCTGGAAGACTGCTTTGCTGGCATCCCTTATGGAGATCGTTTAGGCCCGTATGACATGCTGGCTACAGAGTCTACCCAACACGTGCTCTTTGCCTGTCATTTGTATGATTCCATACGGGGAAGGTTTCTTCAACCACTTATTGACAAATTCTCTGGTGTTATGGAGGCCTTCCTTTTGCAGGCTGCCCTATCGGACCTGAGTGTAGAGGTCACACAGAGTGTTATGAAGTTTTTACTACATGCCGTGGAAATAAGGGAAAGGTTTTTACAGGGAAACCCCCTGGGGAATTATTTGGAGGAGTAATGGCTGAATTCCCTGTTTAGACCTTGGTTTGGTTGTTTTAGAGGTTTAGGGTCCCTGCTGGATCTTAAATATAATATTAAGGAGTAGGTTAAAACTACAAGGATGGAGTATAAATAAGGGGTTAGGGTGGGTATTAGCGACTGTGAAGGTTATAAACCTATTTTTAAAAATGTATCTGGTCAAAGATACAGGTTTTTTTTGTTCCTATACCCTTGTGTTTGTATGTATGTGTTTGTATGTATTTTTGTCCTTTTGTATGTTGACAATGACCAATGGTCATGTCTGAATAAATTGAATTGAATGGAATTCTTTCTTCTCTAACAGTAGGAACAACATAAACCAATATCATAATTCACAAGCAGCTGTATAATATCAAACCAGGGTGCAGAGGAAATAAAGGAAAAACTTAAACTGATTTATTTCAGTTTCAAACTTCCAGGAAGCAATTTAAAGTACACAGATTAAAATGTGATTGGGGAAAAAAAAGTATGAAGGATACCTGGACAGTTTCTTATTGTAAATCCATTGACTTTCCTTTGAAATATTTCTCCTTTGTTACACAAACTGTAGGAGACAAATCGGCTTTGTCTAGTGCTAACCTACAAATACTTTAACTGTCAAATAGATTATTCTGACTACTTTCTCTACATTCTGACATGCCATTGATTGGAAATGAGTAATGATGACTCTGTATACAGTGGTTAGTTTATTCAGGAAAGATGTCACTGACATTACTGAGGGTGGGTTCAATCTGTGTTTACACCTGCATACATATGTATCCCTAACTAAGCTCCACTTGTGGTTCCCAGTTTGAACCTTGTCTTCCCTACTCTGATGTCTGCTACCTTAGGGCCTGTTCCACTGTAGTAGGAAATTGATTTAAAATACGGTTTTTAAAAAGGCAATGAAATTTGACTCTTCCACACCAGACTTTATACTTGTGTTTGCAGAAAACTCTATTGCCTCAGTAGTCCAAATTCCCAAATCTTAAATTTATTATGGGTATAGCTGAAGCATCCCAAAGTTCCAATGAGGATCAGGAGGACCCCACTGTGTTAACTCTGTATAAAAGCATGAAAACTCTATCTGCCCGAAATATAATGTTGTAAGATAAGAGCTTTGACCCTCCAATATCTCACAGTGTGCAGAGGGGTGGGGGGTAGGGTACAGGGAATTGGCTATGCCCCCTGATCCTTGGTCACTTTTTTCTGGCAGAGCTTACAGCAGCAGAAAGCCTACTCTAACTTCTGTTCCTGCATAGGTTCAGCAGAAGATACTATGCAAAGGGAAGCTGCATCGAACCCTCCCCACAGAAATCCCTCTCCCATTCCTTATATTGGGGGAAGGATAGCCAACCCTGGGGGTGGCAGAGCCTCCCTTCATAGGGAGGAGATTACGTCAATGTGGAAATCTCTCTCTATTGCTAAGGCCTCTGACATGGTACAAAATAGACTCAGCAGACTAGAGCAGTCAACCAAAGTCCCCTCCGCGATCGCCGCGGCGGGGGGTTGGCGGCGCCCCTTTCCCCTCCTAGCCGAAGGAGGCAAGGAAGGAGCGGCCGCTGTTAGGTGGGGCAGGAAATCAGATCGTGGTTGCCCCTGGCAACCATGTAATGAGCGCGCCCGGGACTCTCGCGAGAGGCGGAAGTCCCGGGCGCCATCTTAGAAATCCCCGCTCTGCCGCCTCATTCGGCCAGGCGGGAGCGGGGAGACAGGACGTGCATCGAGGCAGCGCCGTGGACAGGCCGCTCGCCTCAAAGCACAAGGGCCGAAGGGTGAAGTGGGGCGGGAGTTGAAGCCGCTGCCCCCCCCCCACGGGGACACCAAGGGAGTCTGGGCACAGAAGTGCGAACCACGTGGCCGCCGGGAGAGGTGGCGAACGGACCGAGAAGGGCTGGATTACCCCCCCCACCGGCATACAGGTGTTTTCCCCACATAGTGGGGAATGGGCTAGGGAGGGTTGGGGATTCGCCCGGCGCTCGGGGGGGGCTATCCTCCTTCCCCCCCGTGGTGCATCAAACTTGTCCCGGTTGGAGGGGAGCGGGGCCGGGCCAGTGGGATTGCCGCCCCCCCCAAGGCAGAAGACAGGCCTCCCCACGTGGTGGGAGGCAGTGAAAGGGGCTAAGTGGGGCCTTATTGCCCCCCCTCAGGCCTTTTTTCACTCACTGAGTGGGAAAGGGGTTGGGAGTTTTTGGCTGGGCCATCCCACAGGGCATCAGGTTCCCCCACCAGGCAGTCGGGAATGGGGGTTGGGGTCAGGCGGGTGGGATTCCCACCAACACCACCCTCCCCCCAGGTTGGCCCAAGGGGCCACGTGGGGGCCAGGAAACAGCCCCCCCCTGCTAGGCCCGCACTCAGGAGGAAGCTGGCCTTTGCTGGCACTGAAGGCCAAACGGGCCTACACTGGAATCAACCCATTGGGATCAGGGTAGCAGGTGGGCTAATCCTTGCCCCCATAGTGGTTTAAAACCTGGGGGTCTGTGGAGTGGTAATCTCCCCCACCCCCCCAGGGCATCAAGGGAGTAAGATCCTCAGTGTGGTGACTTAGCTGAGGCAGTGGGAGCACCAGGGTGCCAAGATGCCCCCCCGCCGCAAGGGCCAGAAGAAGGCTCAAGCAAAGAAGGTAAGTAAGGCCCCCCCCTAAAAAGGTTAACCCAAAAAAACAGCAGCAAGGTGAGGCCTCGCAGGAGACAGTCCTCAGGGCCATGCAGGCCCAATTGGAAGGATATCAGGCCTGGATAGAGGAACTGGAAGGGGGTCGCAGTGAGCCCCCCAGGCGACATGGTGGCGAGGAGGGAGTAACCGGGCAGCCGGTCCCATCGGAGGAGGGGGCAGGGGGCCCGTCCCCAGGCTACGAAGAGGGTCCACGCCGCACGGCCAGTGGGCAGCGTAAGGCTCTGCCTTTTCGTTTCAGGGAAGACGAACTGGGAACGAGCAGGCGGAGGGAAGAAGGCCCCCCCAACTATCAAGCTCTATTTGAGGCACTCCGGGAAGGAATGCGTGCGTTGTCGGAAAGCATGGAGGTGGCACAGCACAGACAGCGGGGACCAATGAGCCACATGGCTGGCCCAAGCCCCCGTTCTGGACTCGAACCCGTCGAAGGTGAGCAAGGAGGGGATGGCTGGTGGGAGGAAGAAGATGAGGATCACTGGGGCGCAGCCCCCTTTAGGGGCCAAGGGGAGGACTCCCCAGCTAGGCCGTGTACCCACCACGAACAAGGAAGGAGTCAGTACCCATCTTGCCCTGAATGGAGTGGGCAAACTGGGGGGAGGGCAGCACGAAGCCATACGGTGGCTTGCGGACTCTGCCCAAATATTGGCTACAAATCAGCGGCCCGAGTGTGGGGGGCGGGGCAGTGCTGTGCGCATCAGACTGCACGGTGCTGTGGCCATCGGGAGGAGCCCCCACCCCTGTCGGGGGGACATGCTGACGTGTCCGCCCCACTAGGGGAACATTTGCTCCAAGCCACCAAAGAAAAAAGATGGAGTGGCGAGTACATTGACATATTCGCACTCCTCTTCAGCGACCCTATACCAGACCCAAACGATAAGGAGGAGAGGAAAGAAAAGGAGAAGTTCAAAAGGCCAAAGGCCGAACGCACCTGGTCAAACTGGACAGCTGCTTACACTATTTATATGGGGGGACGCTGGTGAGGTTTCCAGAGCGAGGGCTGGAGATGATAAAATACTCGGACATTGTTCGCCGAGCATTCGATACGGGAGGGCCGGGTGCTTGGCTATGCTACGATGAATCCTTTCGGAATAGGGCGGCCAACAACCCCAGACTGCGTTGGGATCTCCATGCCCACGATATCTGGCTGGAGTGCATCAGCTGCTCCAGGTATGTCCCCCAATCAGATAGTGGCCACGTCCTATCGCGTATGGGGGGCACACAGCAAGGCAAAGGCGGACAGAAAAATAGACCGTGGCAGTCTTCAGGGGGGCCTACGTGTTGGGATTTCAATGATGGGGGCAGGTGTTTTCGGACCCAGTATAGGTTTAAAACACGTATGCACCCAATGTGCTGGCCACCATGCCACATCAACGTGTAATACATTCAGGCAGTATGGAGCCAAGAGCAGGGGGCGAGGGGGTAACAGGCAAGCCCCTGCCAGCCAAGGAAGTCCCAGTCAACCAGTGGGGAAAGGCGCCAACTCCGGTGCAGCATGAGGCACTACGACTGGCCACCCGGGACTACCCCGACCGCGAAACCGCTGAATACATTGTAGAGGGTTTTAGGATTGGCTTTAGGATTCCCACCCGGGGCCCCCGTTATCATCTGTGGGCAAAAAATTTGAAATCAGTGACCGGTAACGAACAATTAGTCCAGTGGAAGATCGATAAAGAGGTAAAGGAAGGTAGGATCCAGGGCCCTTTTTAAGATTTGCCTATTCCCACACTCAGGATATCCCCCCTGGGCATCGTGCCAAAAAAGGCCCCGGGGGAATATCACATGATTCACCACTTGTCCCACCCTAAAGGGGAGTCGGTGAATTATGCGATCCCTCCGGAACTTTGCTCAGTAAGATACGCATCATTCGACTCTGCAGTCGAAATGGTGCGTTCCTGCGGCAAAGGTGCCCTTCTCGCAAAATGCGACATCAAGTCGGCATTCCGTCTCCTGCCAGTGCATCCCGAGGACTTTGAGCTTCTCGGCATGCAGTTCCAGGGAAAATTTTACTTTGACAAGGCAATGCCCATGGGATGCTCCATCTCATGCGCGGCCTTCGAAAAGTTTAGCACCATTTTGGAATGGATTGCGCGCCAGCGCGCAGGGCGGAGCTTGATGACTCACTATTTAGATGATTTCCTCTTTGCGGGAAGGGCGGGGACAGCGGAATGTGCATCCGGGATGCGCGCGTTCCAGAGAATTGCTGCAGAACTAGGGGTACCATTGGCGCCCGAGAAAACCGAAGGTCCAACGACCAGGCTGACGTATCTGGGCATAGAGCTCGACACAGTGAGCTCTCTATCTAGATTGCCAGCCGACAAGCTCCAAACCCTCAAGGAATTGATAGCGACAACCAAGGCGGCCACCAAGATAACGATCAGGCAGCTGCAGTCCCTCATGGGTAGCCTTAATTTTGCCTGCCGAGTCATCGCACCAGGGAGAGCCTTCATGTCCCGATTATATGCCCTTATGGGGAGCGACCGTCCCCCGCATCATCATGTCCGGGTGACAAGGGTGATGCGGGACGATTTGGCAACCTGGGAGGCCTTCCTCCAGGGCTATAATGGGGTGAGTTTTTGGCGGCAACGACTCCTGTTGGAGTCGGAGCTCCAAATACAATCTGATGCAGCAGGCGGCCATGGGTTCGGGGTGTACTTCCGGCGAAAGTGGTGTGCAGCCCCATGGCCCGCGGAATGGGAAGAACAGGGATTAACCCGTGACCTAACATTCCTGGAGTTCTTCCCCATAGTGGTGGCAGTAGAGTTATGGGAAGCAGAATTTTCCAACAGGTGGGTTCTCTTCTGGTGTGACAATATGGCGGTCGTTCACGTCATCAATAAACTGTCGTCGAAGTCGGAAAGGGTTATGCGGTTGGTCCGGCATTTTGTACTTAAATGCTTGCGGGCAAACATTTTGTTCGTGGCCAAGCACGTGCCCGGAATTGATAACGGCATAGCCGATGCCCTTTCTCGATTTCAGACAGACCGTTTCAGATGCCATGGAGAACCCAGAGCCGTTGCCGCGGGATATGTGGAGCCTTGGATTCTAGACCTAAAACAGGCAGTGCAGGGATCCCTTGCGCCCAGAACCAGGCGGGCGTACGAAACAACTTTTGGAGAGTTCCAGGAATACAGGTCAGGGAAGGGTTGGGAACTAGGATTCCCCATCCCTGAGGGTCGGATGCTACAATTTGCCCTCCAACTGAGGCAACGAGGTTTGGCACCGGGCAAGATTGGGGGAAAAATAGCTGCCATCTCTTTTATGAGCTGCCTTGCGGGACACCCAGCTCCCGATAATGGCTTTTTTATGAGCCGTCTTAGGGAGAGTTGGGCCCGTAGCACCCCGCGAACACCGGACGCGAGGGCCCCATTACCCCTCAGCTCCTCACAATGATCAGCCAGGCATTACATACAGTATGCCACTCGGACAGTGAGGTAGTTCTTTTCACTGCCGCGTTTCACGTAGCATTATTTGGGGCCTTCAGGATCAGTGAGATCATTCCCCAATCCAGGAAAGATAGGTCGGGTGCGGCCCTGCAGATCCGTGACGTGGGTTGGCAGGGAGACACCCTCCTGTTACATTTAAAGAGATCAAAGATGGATCAAAGGGCAAAGGGTAGGGTCGTGAGGCTGTGCCCTTCAGGCGATACCCTTACATGCCCTGTCGAAGCAATAAAGCAGTATCTAATATCCCGCCCGAAAGCGGAGGGCCCGTTGTTTCTCCACAAGGACGGGACTCCGCTGACGTGATACCAGTTCGGGGCAGTCCTTAACATGTGTGTGAAGGAAGCAGGCCTAGACCCAGGTTGTTACACGGCGCATTCCTTTCGCATAGGGGCAGCATCGGTGGCCGCGAGCATGGGTCTACCCGCAGAACATATACAAAAAATAGGGAGATGGCGATCTGCTGCTTACCGTTTTTACATTAGGGACACCGAGCCGAGAATGTTGGGGTATGGGGACACCCGTTGGCAACCGGTTAACTACGATTTCTTTTCCAGACACGGAACTCCCGCGGGGACGGAAGGTGGTGTGGATCATCGGCCACAGCATCGTCCATTGGGCTGGAAAGATGGCTGCGCGCAGTGGATGGGGCACTCAGCTGGGCTTAGGCGATAGGGCAAATATAATTTGGCTGGGTCGACGAGGAATGATGTGGGAGCAATTGCTCCCGGCGCTGT